>OZ035830.1:42678270-42802795 GCA_964034765.1 Knipowitschia caucasica
CAGCTTTAAAGTCCCAGAACAAACATGTATTTGCTCAGATTGCTTTCATCTCCCAAACCTCCAACAAGCACAAAGTAACTAAGATTTAGACTTTCACAGATATGCAGAGCAGAAAACCATTTTGAAGTTTTGGAAAAAGCTAAAATCTGTTTGAACCAATACAGTTGTGTCCCTTTAGTGCTGCATTTAACCCCACACCTCTCACTAAGTCCATGCAGCCTGTGTTTATCTCCGAGCCATCAAAGTTATTTCGTGTTTTCTCACTCTTTTTGGCTTTTGACCTGAGAGACCGCGTGGCCAAAGTCTCCGCAGCGCTAATGAGCTCCACCGAGGACCACTGCCCGCGCTGCCAGGACAAACCCACCAATCAGAGGGCTCCAAAGTCGGGGGGTAACGTCCAATGGAGGGCGAGAGGCCAGTGTTCTGTCTGCGACTCGCTCATTTCACATTCACAACACACCGCTTGATTTGGACACACAACTCTATGGAATCCACAAAGAGCCGGTTGAGTAGAGTAGAGTAGGGTAGAGTAGAGTAGGGTAGAGTAGAGTAGGGTAGAGTAGAGTAGAGTAGAGTAGGGTAGAGTAGAGTAGAGTAGAGTAGAGTAGGGTAGAGTAGAGTAGAGTAGAGTAGAGTAGGGTAGGGTAGAGTAGAGTAGGGTAGAGTAGAGTAGAGTAGAGTAGAGTAGAGTAGGGTAGGGTAGAGTAGGGTAGAGTAGAGTAGAGTAGAGTAGAGTAGGGTAGAGTAGAGTAGGGTAGGGTAGGGTAGAGTAGAGTAGGGTAGAGTAGAGTAGAGTAGAGTAGAGTAGGGTAGGGTAGGGTAGAGTAGGGTAGAGTAGAGTAGAGTAGAGTAGAGTAGGGTAGAGTAGAGTAGAGTAGAGTAGAGTAGGGTAGAGTAGAGTAGAGTAGAGTAGAGTAGAGTAGGGTAGAGTAGAGTAGAGTAGGGTAGAGTAGAGTAGAGTAGAGTAGAGTAGAGTAGGGTAGAGTAGAGTAGGGTAGAGTAGAGTAGAGTAGGGTAGAGTAGGGTAGAGTAGAGTAGAGTAGAGTAGAGTAGAGTAGGGTAGAGTAGAGTAGAGTAGAGTAGGGTAGGGTAGAGAGTAGAGAGTAGGGTAGAGTAGAGTAGAGTAGGGTAGGGTAGGGTAGAGTAGATTAGAGTAGGGTAGGGTAGGGTAGAGTAGGGTAGGGTAGAGTAGGGTAGGGTAGGGTAGGGTACAGTAGGGTAGGGTAGATTAGAGTAGGGTAGGGTAGGGTAGGGTAGAGTAGAGTAGAGTAGAGTAGGGTAGGGTAGGGTAGAGTAGAGTAGAGTAGAGTAGAGTAGGGTAGAGTAGGGTAGGGTAGGGTAGAGTAGATTAGGGTAGGGTAGGGTAGAGTAGGATAGGGTAGGGTAGGGTAGGGTAGGGTAGATTAGGGTAGGGTAGGGTAGGGTAGGGTAGGGTAGGGTAGAGTAGAGTAGAGTAGAGTAGAGTAGAGTAGAGTAGAGTAGAGTAGAGTAGGGTAGGGTAGGGTAGGGTAGGGTAGAGTGGAGTGGAGTGGAGTAGGGTAGGGTAGGGTAGAGTAGAGTAGAGAAGGGTATAGGGTAGAGTAGAGTAGGGTAGAATAGAGTAGAGTAGAGTAGGGTAGGGTAGAGTAGAGTAGAGTAGAGTAGAGTAGAGTAGAGTAGAGTAGAGTAGGGTAGGGTAGGGTAGAGTAGGGTAGAGTCTGTCTTATACAAATGTTTTCAAATCAATCAAATGTCATGACTTTAGTTTTATTTTATTCAAATATCTAACAAATGACAGAAGCCATGTGTGCTCTGGGTACGACCAATGTCCTTAAATAATGAAAATAAAGACTAATTATCCATGAATCATTTAAGTGAAGAGCTCCCAAGTCTCTCTACAGAGCCGACAGAAAAATAACATTCAAATCTTCTTCCTAATCAATGCAAACAGCTTCATGTAAATGTGAAACTTAGAATAGACTGTGAAACATGCTGAGTGGGCGTCTGTGTAACGTCTGCCCATAAACGAGAGCCTCTGTCAATACTTTCTATGTTTAGGCTGTGTTTGTCTCCACCACATCCTTCGGCCTCCGCTCTCCTCACACACTGCTCTTGGTTCTTTTTCATTCATAAACCTCGGACTCTGGGGACCATTGATTGTGGCTCACACAGAGTCAAGCTTAAGGCCCAGTTCAGGAGGTTAATGTGGCCCTCGACGGCTGGAGTCTCTCCCAGGACCGTGAGCTCGGGCTGGGGAGGAGAGCGGCCCGATGTGGAGGCTGCATGGAGTGTTCTAGACTCATGGGATTTAACAGGAAGTGAAAAATTATCTCCTGGTGTTTAATCATCAATCTATTGCTTACATAGAAAAGTAGGTTAAAAAAAAAAAACTTGGACCATGATAAAAAACAGATAAAACACACGGCGGGTTCAGGGTCCCATCCCCAGGGCCTGAAACAGAGAATGGTGCAGCAGGTGAAGAGCAAAGCACATGTAAGGAGTGTATAATTCGTGAAGTGAAAAGGTAAAAAAAGATATTTTTGAAAAGGAACAAAACAAAATTAAAGCCGCAAGCGGCGTCAAACGACCCTCGCCGCACCGCGCAAAGGAGGTGGCGCTGAAAAAAACAAATGTGATTATCCCCATGTAAAACTTTGACATAGTCTGTAGGGGGCGCTAATGGACCAATTTCAAAGAGTCACATTTTTCCGCTCCGCTGCTCGAACAACGTTTAACTGATCCAAATTCTACGATCAACTATTGATGGTACATGTGTTTAGAGTGACCATTTTCTATTGATATGTATGGGCTTCCTGTTTGTCAGGGGGCGTGGCCATAATAACTGTTTTTTCATGTCTTGACTTGAGGAACATGTGTACCAAATGTTGTGGCTCTACAACAAACTTGAGCTCGGACCCCCTCCCATAAGCGCAATGTAAACTGACTTTTGTAGGGGGCGCTGTTTTGCTGTTTTTTTAAGTCCCATAAAAATAAACCCCAACAATTTTTATTTTTTGCCGGTTCTCTCATTGACTCCATTTTGTTTGATTTCACACAAAAAAGAGAGAGGGATGGATGGATGAGAGACAGATAGATAGTCCTGTACTGTGTAGCTTATACATGTATTATTGCACTTGTCTGGGGACTTCTGTGATGTAGTTTTCTGTGAATAATCTGACTCTGGTCTTTCCTCGCCTCCCGCAGATCGAGGAGCGCCGCTACAGCGAGGGCAGCAACTCCACCTCCTGCGTCTTCATGGTAAACAAACCATATGCGCTCACCTGCTCGCTGGTGGCCTTCTACATCCCCCTGGTCCTCATGGTGCTGGCCTACCAGAGGATCTACGTCACGGCCCGAGCCCACGCCCTGCAGATCTCCATGCTCCAGCGGGCAGGAGGGGCCAGCGCCGCCGTGGACCAGGCCGACCACCAGCGCAACCACCGCATGAGGACCGAGACCAAGGCCGCCAAGACCCTGTGCATCATCATGGGCTGCTTCTGCCTCTGCTGGGCGCCGTTTTTCGTCACGAACGTGGTGGACCCGTTCATTGGCTACACGGTCCCGGAGCAGCTGTGGGCGGCGTGTCTGTGGCTGGGCTACATCAACTCCATGCTGAACCCCATCCTCTACGCCTTCCTCAACAAGTCCTTTCGCCGTGCCTTCCTCATCATCCTGTGCTGCGGCCGGAAGCGGTACAGGAGGCCGTCCATCTTGGGCACGGCGCCGGGCGCGGCCACGCAGATCAACGGGTCCACGCACGTGCTCAAGTAAGAGGCGGGGTTTGATGGTTTGGGAATGGTCTGGTCAAAGAGACGGGTTTGAGACGGTCCAACAGAAGGAGACTGTGGTGGAGGTGTGTGATGGAGAGATGTGAGAAGGTTCTAGAAACACAGAGAGATTCAGGATATGTGGATAGATACTGTAGAGGATAGAGAGAGAGACCAGAGAGAGACCAGAGAGAGAGACCAGAGAGAGACCAGAGAGAGAGACCAGAGAGAGAGACCTGAGAGAGAGACCAGAGAGAGAGAGAAAGAGCAGAGAGAGACCACAGAGAGAGAGAGAGACTACAGAGAGAACTGACTGAGGCGAGAGAGAGAGAGAGAGACCTGAGAGAGAGATACCAGAGAGAGAGACCAGAGAGAGACCAGAGAGAGAGACCAGAGAGAGACCAGAGAGAGAGACCAGAGAGAGAGACCTGAGAGAGAGACCAGAGAGAGAGAGAAAGAGCAGAGAGAGAGACCAGAGAGAGAGAGACCAGAGAGATAGACCAGAGAGAGAGAGAGAGAGAGACCCGAGAGATAGACCAGAGAGAGAGATACCAGAGAGAGAGAGAGAGAGATAGACCTGAGAGGGAGACCAGAGAGAGAGACCAGAGAGAGAGACCAGAGAGGGAGAGAGAGAGAGAGACCTGAGAGAGAGACCAGAGAGAGAGACCAGAGAGAGAGACCAGAGAGAGAGACCAGAGAGAGAGACCAGAGAGAGGGACCAGAGAGAGAGACCAGAGAGGGAGAGAGAGAGAGACCAGAGAGAGACTAGAGAGGGAGAGAAAGAAACCTGAGAAAGATTAAAGAAGACAAAAGAGAGACCTGATTCTTTTTATTATCTTATCAGAGAGAGAGTCCTCTGAACACAAGTCATTTTCATTCTGACTTTAGACAAACTTATACTTGAGGATATGATGAAAGTGCATAAGAAACTACAGCAAAGCCACTCTTAGCTACACTTTGGCTACACCAAGTCAAAACCACTCCCCCCTCCCCTCCCCTCTCCCCCCAAACCACATGAAAACACATGATAACTTAAGACTTTAGGGTTTAGGGACGTTTTCCCACAATATATTTAAAAAAATGAGTTAAGTTTATTTGAGCCTGTTTCTCTCAGTCACACAATAGAAGAAATGCAGAAATGGCCGTAGCACGTCTGTCTTTTTGAGTAGTGTCCATACGATCCTACGGTGTGTCACGTGACTCGATTGCTTTGGTCTGTCTTACCCTGGTCTTATCCATCCGTACTCTCCGGTCCATCATCATGTCCTGCCTGTAACGTCTGGGTCTAGTCCCCATGTTAGTGATTACAATTGGTTGAATTTCAACCGACCAATCAGAGAGCGTGGGAGGTGGGTGTTGTAGTTAGATGTGGGTGACGTCAAGAGTTTGCGTCGAACGGGAAGGTTGTAGTTTGGTAATGGCAAAACTCTCTGGTCTCTCTCTGGTCTCTCTCTGGTCTCTTTCTGGTCTCTCTCTGGTCTCTCAACTGGTCTCTCTCTGGTCTCTCTCTGGTCTCTCTCTGGTCTCTCTCTCTGGTCTCTCTCTGGTCTCTCTCTGGTCTCTCTCTCTGGTCTCTCTCTGGTCTCTCTCTGGTCTCTCTCTGGTCTCTCTCTGGTGTCTCTCTCTGGTCTCTCTCTGGTCTCTCTCTCTGGTCTCTCTCTGGTCTCTCTCTCTGGTCTCTCTCTGGTCTCTCTCTCTGGTCTCTCTCTGGTCTCTCTCTGGTCTCTCTCTCTGGTCTCTCTCTGGTCTCTCTCTGGTCTCTCTCTCTGGTCTCTCTCTGGTTTCTCTGGTCTCTCTCTCTGGTTTCTCTGGTCTCTCTCTCTGGTCTCTCTCTCTGGTCTCTCTCTGGTCTCTCTCTGGTCTCTCTCTGGTCTCTCTCTGGTCTCTCTCTCTGGTCTCTCTCTGGTCTCTTTCTGGTCACTCTCTGGTCTCTCTCTGGTCTCTCTCTCTGGTCTCTCTCTGGTCTCTCTCTCTGGTCTCTCTCTGGTCTCTCTCTGGTCTCTCTCTCTGGTCTCTCTCTGGTCTCTCTCTCTGGTCTCTCTCTGGTCTCTCTCTCTGGTCTCTCTCTGGTCTCTCTCTCTGGTTTCTCTCTGGTCTCTCTCTCTGGTATCTCTCTGGTCTCTCTCTGGTCTCTCTCTCTGGTCTCTCTCTGGTCTCTCTCTGGTCTCTCTCTCTGGTCTCTCTCTGGTCTCTCTCTCTGGTCTCTCTCTGGTCTCTCTCTGGTCTCTCTCTGGTCTCTCTCTGGTCTCTCTCTCTGGTCTCTCTCTGGTCTCTCTCTGGTCTCTCTCTCTGGTCTCTCTCTGGTCTCTCTCTGGTCTCTCTCTGGTCTCTCTCTGGTCTCTCTCTCTGGTCTCTCTCTCTGGTCTCTCTCTGGTCTCTCTCTGGTCTCTCTCTGGTCTCTCTCTCTGGTCTCTCTCTGGTCTCTCTCTGGTCTCTCTCTCTGGTCTCTCTCTGGTCTCTCTCTGGTCTCTCTCTGGTCTCTCTCTGGTCTCTCTCTCTGGTCTCTCTCTGGTCTCTCTCTGGTCTCTCTCTCTCTCTCGCTCTCTGGTCTCTCTCTCTGGTCTCTCTCTGGTCTCTCTCTCTCTGGTCTCTCTCTGGTCTCTCTCTGGTCTCTCTCTCTGGTCTCTCTCTCTGGTCTCTCTCTCTGGTCTCTCTCTCTGGTCTCTCTCTGGTCTCTCTCTCTGGTCTCTCTCTGTCTCTCTCTCTCTGGTCTCTCTCTGGTCTCTCTCTCTGGTCTCTCTCTGGTCTCTCTCTCTGGTCTCTCTCTGGTCTCTCTCTCTCTGGTCTCTCTCTGGTCTCTCTCTCTGGTCTCTCTCTGGTCTCTCTCTCTGGTCTCTCTCTGGTCTCTCTCTCTGGTCTCTCTCTGGTCTCTCTCTCTGGTCTCTCTCTGGTCTCTCTCTCTGGTCTCTCTCTGGTCTCTCTCTCTGGTCTCTCTCTGGTCTCTCTCTCTGGTCTCTCTCTGGTCTCTCTCTGGTCTCTCTCTGGTCTCTCTCTCTGGTCTCTCTCTGGTCTCTCTCTCTGGTCTCTCTGGTCTCTCTCTCTGGTCTCTCTCTGGTCTCTCTCTCTGGTCTCTCTCTCTGGTCTCTCTCTGGTCTCTCTCTGGTCTCTCTCTGGTCTCTCTCTGGTCTCTCTCTCTGGTCTCTCTCTGGTCTCTCTCTCTGGTCTCTCTCTGGTCTCTCTCTCTGGTCTCTCTCTGGTCTCATATTCTCTTGTTTTTGTTTTTAGTCAGAAGTTGAGAATCGTGTCTAAGTCTGAACCAGAGCGAGGGGGCGGAGCCTATTCTCAAAGAGGACAATTATGTAAGACTTAGAACAACACTGGGATAATCACTCCCAAGTATGTAGGCCAAAGGTGCAGGAGCAGCTCCAGGGGGAGGAGGAGGTGCAGGGGGAGGAGGAGGTGCAGGGGGAGGAGGAGGTCCAGTGGAGGAGGAGGAGGTCCAGGGGGAGGAGGAGGTGCAGGGGGACGAGGAGGTCCAGGGGGCGGAGGAGGTCGGGGGGAGGCAGCCTCACTGGTCTCTCTATGGTTTCTCTCTGGTCTCTCTATGGTCTCTCTCTATGGTCTCTCTCTGGTCTCTCTCTGGTCTCTCTCTGGTCTCTCTCTCTGGTCTCTCTATGGTCTCTCTCTCTGGTCTCTCTCTCTGGTCTCTCTCTGGTCTCTCTCTATGGTCTCTCTCTGGTCTCTCTCTGGTCTCTCTATGGTCTCTCTCTCTGGTCTCTCTCTCTGGTCTCTCTCTATGGTCTCTCTCTGGTCTCTCTATGGTCTCTCTCTCTGGTCTCTCTGGTCTCTCTCTATGGTCTCTCTCTGGTCTCTCTATGGTCTCTCTCTCTGGTCTCTCTCTATGGTCTCTCTCTATGGTCTCTCTCTGGTCTCTCTATGGTCTCTCTCTCTGGTCTCTCTCGCTGGTCTCTCTCTATGGTCTCTCTCTGGTCTCTCTCTGGTCTCTGGTCTCTCTGGTCCCTCTAGACTCCTTCCCTCCTCACAGGGCGTAGCCACAGCTGTCCTGGGGCAGACTGAGTGTGTCTGTGCAGACTCTGCAGGAGCCTGTGGCCTTTATCCCAGAGCTCTCTCCAGGAGCCATGGGAACTCTTATCTGACGGAAACACAGACTCTACACACTTCCCCTTCGCCCTGTGTGTGCGTGTGTGCGTCTGAGTGTGTGTGTGTGTGCGTGTGTGTGTCTGTGTGTGTGTGTCTGTGTGTGTGTGTGTGTGCGTGTGTGTGTCTGTGTGTGTGTGTCTGTGTGTGTGCGTGTCTGTGTCTCTGTGTGTGTGTGTCTGTGTGTGTGCGTCTGTGTGTGTGTCTGTGTGTGTGTGTGTGTGTGCGTCTGTGTGTGTGTCTGTGTGTGTGTGTGTGTGTGTGTGCGTCTGTGTGTGTGTGGCTGTGTTAAAGCGTTGCATGTAGGTTTTCCCTGCAGCATCTTGCACCCTGCAGTTATGTGTTGGATCATCTGATATCTCTGCTCTCTCTCTGGTCTCTCTCTGCTCTCTCTCTGGTCTCTCTCTGGTCTCTCTCTGCTCTCTCTCTGGTCTCTCTCTCTGGTCTCTCTCTCTGGTCTCTCTCTCTGGTCTCTCTCTCTGGTCTCTCTCTGGTCTCTCTCTGGTCTCTCTCTGCTCTCTCTCTGGTCTCTCTCTGGTCTCTCTCTGGTCTCTCTCTGGTCTCTCTCTGCTCTCTCTCTGGTCTCTCTCTGGTCTCTCTCTGGTCTCCCTCTGGTCTCTCTCTCTGGTATCTCTCTGGTCTCTCTCTCTGGTCTCTCTCTGGTCTCTCTCTGGTCTCTCTCTCTGGTCTCTCTCTGGTCTCTCTCTCTGGTCTCTCTCTGGTCTCTCTCTGGTCTCTCTCTGGTCTCTCTCTGGTCTCTCTCTCTGGTCTCTCTCTGGTCTCTCTCTCTCTGTCTCTCTCTGGTCTCTCTCTGGTCTCTCTCTGGTCTCTCTCTGGTCTCTCTCTGGTCTCTCTCTCTGGTCTCTCTCTGGTCTCTCTCTCTGGTCTCTCTCTCTGGCTCTCTCTCTCTGGTCTCTCTCTGGTCTCTCTCTGGTCTCTCTCTGGTCTCTCTCTCTGGTCTCTCTCTGGTCTCTCTCTGGTCTCTCTCTGGTCTCTCTCTCTGGGTCTCTCTCTGGTCTCTCTCTGGTCTCTCTCTCTGTCTCCTCTCTGGTCTCTCTCTGGTCTCTCTCTCTGGTCTCTCTCTGGTCTCTCTCTGGTCTCTCTCTCTGGTCTCTCTCTGGTCTCTCTCTCTGGTCTCTCTCTCTGGTCTCTCTCTCTGGTCTCTCTCTGGTCTCTCTCTCTGGTCTCTCTCTGGTCTCTCTCTCTGGTCTCTCTCTGGTCTCCCTCCGGTCTCTCTCTGGTCTCTCTCTGGTCTCTCTCTGGTCTCTCTCTGGTCTCTCTCTCTGGTCTCTCTCTGGTCTCTCTCTGGCCTCTCTCTGGTCTCTCTCTGGTCTCTCTCTGGTCTCTCTCTGGTCTCTCTCTGGTCTCTCTCTGGTCTCTCTCTGGTCTCCCTCCGGTCTCTCTCTGGTCTCTCTCTGGTCTCCCTCCGGTCTCTCTCTGGTCTCTCTCTGGTCTCTCTGGACTTTCTCTGGTAGTCACATGGTAGAGTGGTTCAGGTGCTGGTTGTGGAATGCTGGTCCACTTCATTTGCAGAAGGCTGTAGACCCAAGACTAAGGCTGTAGACCTAAGACTGAGGCTGTAGACCCAGGACTAAGGCTGTAGACCCAAGACTGAGGCTGTAGACCCAGGACTGAGACTGTAGACCCAGGACTAAGGCTGTAGACCCAGGACTGAGGCTGTAGACCCAGGACTGAGGCTGTAGACCCAGGACTAAGGCTGTAGACCCAGGACTGAGGCTGTAGACCCAGGACTGAGGCTGTAGACCCAAGACTGAGGCTGTAGACCCAGGACTAAGGCTGTAGACCCAGGACTGAGGCTGTAGACCCAGGACTGAGGCTGTAGACCCAGGACTGAGGCTGTAGACCCAGGACTGAGGCCGTAGACCCAGGACTGAGGCTGTAGACCCAGGACTGAACCTGGTCTAAATTTCATTGCATAGAGGAAATCCTTTGATCTCTACAGTTATACAGTAGCAGTGTGTTCTTGTCTCTGATGCCGTTTTCCTCATTGTGTGTGACCGGACCCTTCCCCTGGTCCTGTGTTTGGGTCCCCTCAGGCCTCAGCTCCAAGCCCAGCTCTAAGCCCAGCTCTAAGCCCAGCCCTGACTCCGGCCCTGACCTCAGCCAGATG
Organism: Knipowitschia caucasica; assembly: GCA_964034765.1. Lineage (NCBI taxonomy): Eukaryota > Metazoa > Chordata > Actinopteri > Gobiiformes > Gobiidae > Knipowitschia > Knipowitschia caucasica. Next base: position 42,688,246 of record OZ035830.1, read on the forward strand.
GACAGCCTGTGTCTGCGTTCGCTGGAGGGCTTCGTCACCGTGGTAACAGCCGACGGAGACATGATCTACCTGTCACAGAGCATCAACAAGTACATGGGCCTCACACAGGTACAAGAACACACACACACACACACACACACACTCACACACCAAACACACATTCATACAAATACAGGGACACACACTAACACACACACACACCACCAGAGGACAGTGTGTATTGCCCCCTCCGGCCACAGGGGGCAGTGTTGCTGACTGTGGTGTGTCGCTGCAGGTGGAGCTGACCGGGCAGAGCATCTTCGACTTCACTCATCCCTGTGACCACGAAGAGATACGAGACAATCTGAGTCTGAAGTCGACTGGTCAGTGACACACACACTCACACACTGACACACAAACACACACACAGACACACACAGACACACACACGCAGACACACACGCAGACACACACGCAGACACACACACACGTCTGCTTGTTGTGACACCCCTGCCGTCAGTGTGTGTGTATGTTGTTGTGAATGTTGTGGTGTAACTGAGTGTGTTTCCAGGAGGATTGTCCACAGACAGAGGCCTGAGCACACAGAGAGACTTCTTTATGAGGATGAAGTGCACTGTGACCAGCAGGGGGCGCACTGTCAACCTGAAGTCTGCCAGCTGGAAGGTAAGGACTGTGTGTGTGTGTGTGTATTTGTGTGTCTGTGTGTGTCTCTGTGTGTCTGTGTGTGTGTGTCTCGTGTGTGTGTGTGTCTCTGTATCTCATGTGTGTGTCTGTGTGTGTGTGTCCTCAGGTCCTGCACTGTACAGGACACCTGAAGCTGTACCCTGCCCCGCCCTGTGGTCCCTGTGCTCAGCAGCGCCCCCTGGAGCCTCCTCTGTCCTGTGCAGTGCTTCTGTGTGAGCCCATCCCTCACCCGTCTCACCCGCTCTCCCCCCTGGACAGCAGCACCTTCATGAGCCGCCACAGCATGGACATGACCTTTACCTACTGCGACATCAGGTACTTCACCTACTGCAACATCAGGTACTTCACCTACTGCGACATCAGGTACTTCACCTACTGCGACATCAGGTACTTCACCTACTGCGACATCAGGTACTTCACCTACTGCGACATCAGGTACTTCACCTACTGCAACATCAGGTACTTCACCTACTGCGACATCAGGTACTTCACCTACTGCGACATCAGGGACATGACCTACTGCGACATCAGGGACATGCCCTACTGCGACATCAGGTACTTCACCTACTGCGACATCAGGTACTTCACCTACTGCGACATCAGGGACATGACCTACTGCGACATCAGGTACTTCACCTACTGCGACATCAGGTACTTCACCTACTGCGACATCAGGTACTTCACCTACTGCGACATCAGGTACTTCACCTACTGCGACATCAGGGACATGACCTACTGCGACATCAGGTACTTCACCTACTGCGACATCAGGTACTTCACCTACTGCGACATCAGGTACTTCACCTACTGCGACATCAGGTACTTCACCTACTGCGACATCAGGTACTTCACCTACTGCAACATCAGGTACTTCACCTACTGCGACATCAGGTACTTCACCTACTGCGACATCAGGGACATGACCTACTGCGACATCAGGGACATGCCCTACTGCGACATCAGGTACTTCACCTACTGCGACATCAGGTACTTCACCTACTGCGACATCAGGGACATGACCTACTGCGACATCAGGTACTTCACCTACTGCGACATCAGGGACATGACCTACTGCGACATCAGGGACATGACCTACTGCGACATCAGGTACTTCACCTACTGCGACATCAGGTACTTCACCTACTGCGACATCAGGTACTTCACCTACTGCGACATCAGGTACTTCACCTACTGCGACATCAGGTACTTCACCTACTGCGACATCAGGTACTTCACCTACTGCGACATCAGGTACTTCACCTACTGCGACATCAGGGACATGACCTACTGCGACATCAGGTACTTCACCTACTGCGACATCAGGGACATGACCTACTGCGACATCAGGGACATGACCTACTGCGACATCAGGGACATGACCTACTGCGACATCAGGTACTTCACCTACTGCGACATCAGGTACTTCACCTACTGCGAAATCAGGTACTTCACCTACTGCGACATCAGGTACTTCACCTACTGCGACATCAGGGACATGACCTACTGCGACATCAGGTACATGACCTACTGCGACATCAGGTACATGACCTACTGCGACATCAGGTACTTCACCTACTGCGACATCAGGTACTTCACCTACTGCGACATCAGGTACATGACCTACTGCGACATCAGGTACTTCACCTACTGCGACATCAGGTACTTCACCTACTGCGACATCAGGTACTTCACCTACTGCGACATCAGGTACTTCACCTACTGCGACATCAGGTAGAGCCCTGCACTTGAGCCCTTGGCCCGAGGGCCCCGACGGCCCGACAGCCCGAGGGCCGGGCTTCGGGCCGATGACCGCATAATGACCTCGGACACGGGGCGGGCTCGGGCTCTTCATTTTCAGAGCGGCAGAATAGATTTACGAGCGCACCCACTGAATATAGCGTTCTATCACGCAGTAGTGTTTGTTGTTCTGTGTAGTGTTGTCATTGACGGCACATAGCATTACTTATGTAATGTGCAGATGTGTTGCAGCATCGGGGGCATCATACAGATGTGGCCGTTCACTCTGCACCACTCCGCACACACAGAACTCATTGCAACACATCACTACCATGTATAACTCCGCCCTCTAGCTAAGTCTGCGTTCATATCAGTGCGCGGCACTATATACTACGCTAAAACATTGTTATGGGAGGTTACAAAAAAAAAAAAAAGGCGGCTTGATGCGGGTTTCGGGCCTGAAAATTCAGAAACCATATCGGGCCGGGCCGGGCTGGGGCGCCACCCCCTCGGGCCAGGGCCGGGCTCGGGCCCAGATAATAGGCCCGTGCAGGGCTCTAACATCAGGTACTTCACCTACTGCAACATCAGGTACTTCACCTACTGCGACATCAGGTACTTCACCTACTGCGACATCAGGTACTTCACCTACTGCGACATCAGGGACATGACCTACTGCGACATCAGGGACATGCCCTACTGCGACATCAGGTACTTCACCTACTGCGACATCAGGGACATGACCTACTGCGACATCAGGTACTTCACCTACTGCGACATCAGGGACATGACCTACTGCGACATCAGGGACATGACCTACTGCGACATCAGGTACTTCACCTACTGCGACATCAGGTACTTCACCTACTGCGACATCAGGTACTTCACCTACTGCAACATCAGGTACTTCACCTACTGCGACATCAGGGACATGACCTACTGCGACATCAGGTACATGACCTACTGCGACATCAGGTACATGACCTACTGCGACATCAGGTACATGACCTACTGCGACATCAGGTACTTCACCTACTGCGACATCAGGTACTTCACCTACTGCGACATCAGGTACTTCACCTACTGCGACATCAGGTACTTCACCTACTGCGACATCAGGGACATGACCTACTGCGACATCAGGTACTTCACCTACTGCGACATCAGGGACATGACCTACTGCGACATCAGGTACTTCACCTACTGCGACATCAGGTACATGACCTACTGCGACATCAGGTTCTTCACCTACTGCGACATCAGGTACTTCACCTACTGCGACATCAGGTACTTCACCTACTGCGACATCAGGTACTTCACCTACTGCGACATCAGGTACTTCACCTACTGCGACATCAGGTACTTCACCTACTGCGACATCAGGGACATGACCTACTGCGACATCAGGGACATGACCTACTGCGTCATCAGGTACATCACCTACTGCGACATCAGGTACTTCACCTACTGCGACATCAGGTACATGACCTATTGCGACATCAGGTACATGACCTACTGCGACATCAGGTACTTCACCTACTGCGACATCAGGTACTTCACCTACTGCGACATCAGGGACATGCCCTACTGCGACATCAGGTACTTCACCTACTGCGACATCAGGTACTTCACCTACTGCGACATCAGGGACATGACCTACTGCGACATCAGGTACTTCACCTACTGCGACATCAGGGACATGACCTACTGCGACATCAGGGACATGACCTACTGCGACATCAGGTACTTCACCTACTGCGACATCAGGTACTTCACCTACTGCGACATCAGGTACTTCACCTACTGCGACATCAGGTACTTCACCTACTGCGACATCAGGGACATGACCTACTGCAACATCAGGTACATGACCTACTGCGACATCAGGTACATGACCTACTGCGACATCAGGTACTTCACCTACTGCGACATCAGGTACTTCACCTACTGCGACATCAGGTACTTCACCTACTGCGACATCAGGTACTTCACCTACTGCGACATCAGGTACTTCACCTACTGCGACATCAGGTACTTCACCTACTGCGACATCAGGTACTTCACCTACTGCGACATCAGGTACTTCACCTACTGCGACATCAGGGACATGACTACTGCGACATCAGGTACTTCACCTACTGCGACATCAGGTACATGACCTACTGCGACATCAGGTTCTTCACCTACTGCGACATCAGGTACTTCACCTACTGCGACATCAGGTACTTCACCTACTGCGACATCAGGTACTTCACCTACTGCGACATCAGGTACTTCACCTACTGCGACATCAGGGACATCACCTACTGCGACATCAGGGACATCACCTACTGCGACATCAGGGACATGACCTACTGCGACATCAGGGACATGACCTACTGCGTCATCAGGTACATCACCTACTGCGACATCAGGGACATCACCTACTGCGACATCAGGGACATGACCTAGTGCGACATCAGGTAACTTCACCTACTGCGACATCAGGGACATGACCTACTGCGACATCAGGTACTTCACCTACTGCGACATCAGGTACTTCACCTACTGCGACATCAGGTACTTCACCTACTGCGACATCAGGTACTTCACCTACTGCGACATCAGGGACATGACCTACTGCGACATCAGGTACTTCACCTACTGCGACATCAGGGACATGACCTACTGCGACATCAGGTACTTCACCTACTGCGACATCAGGTACATGACCTACTGCGACATCAGGTTCTTCACCTACTGCGACATCAGGTACTTCACCTACTGCGACATCAGGTACTTCACCTACTGCGACATCAGGTACTTCACCTACTGCGACATCAGGTACTTCACCTACTGCGACATCAGGTACTTCACCTACTGCGACATCAGGGACATGACCTACTGCGACATCAGGGACATGACCTACTGCGTCATCAGGTACATCACCTACTGCGACATCAGGTACTTCACCTACTGCGACATCAGGTACATGACCTATTGCGACATCAGGTACATGACCTACTGCGACATCAGGTACTTCACCTACTGCGACATCAGGTACTTCACCTACTGCGACATCAGGGACATGCCCTACTGCGACATCAGGTACTTCACCTACTGCGACATCAGGTACTTCACCTACTGCGACATCAGGGACATGACCTACTGCGACATCAGGTACTTCACCTACTGCGACATCAGGGACATGACCTACTGCGACATCAGGGACATGACCTACTGCGACATCAGGTACTTCACCTACTGCGACATCAGGTACTTCACCTACTGCGACATCAGGTACTTCACCTACTGCGACATCAGGTACTTCACCTACTGCGACATCAGGGACATGACCTACTGCAACATCAGGTACATGACCTACTGCGACATCAGGTACATGACCTACTGCGACATCAGGTACTTCACCTACTGCGACATCAGGTACTTCACCTACTGCGACATCAGGTACTTCACCTACTGCGACATCAGGTACTTCACCTACTGCGACATCAGGTACTTCACCTACTGCGACATCAGGTACTTCACCTACTGCGACATCAGGTACTTCACCTACTGCGACATCAGGGACATGACTACTGCGACATCAGGTACTTCACCTACTGCGACATCAGGTACATGACCTACTGCGACATCAGGTTCTTCACCTACTGCGACATCAGGTACTTCACCTACTGCGACATCAGGTACTTCACCTACTGCGACATCAGGTACTTCACCTACTGCGACATCAGGTACTTCACCTACTGCGACATCAGGGACATCACCTACTGCGACATCAGGGACATCACCTACTGCGACATCAGGGACATGACCTACTGCGACATCAGGGACATGACCTACTGCGTCATCAGGTACATCACCTACTGCGACATCAGGGACATCACCTACTGCGACATCAGGGACATGACCTAGTGCGACATCAGGTACTTCACCTACTGCGACATCAGGGACATGACCTACTGCGACATCAGGGACATCACCTACTGCGACATCAGGTACTTCACCTACTGCGACATCAGGGACATGACCTAGTGCGACATCAGGTACTTCACCTACTGCGACATCAGGTACTTCACCTACTGCAACATCAGGTACTTCACCTACTGCGACATCAGGTACTTCACCTACTGCGACATCAGGGACATGACCTACTGCGACATCAGGGACATCACCTACTGCGACAGCAGGTACTTCACCTACTGCGACATCAGGGACATGACCTACTGCAACATCAGGTACATGACCTACTGCGACATCAGGTACATGACCTACTGCGACATCAGGTACTTCACCTACTGCGACATCAGGTACTTCACCTACTGCGACATCAGGTACTTCACCTACTGCGACATCAGGTACTTCACCTACTGCGACATCAGGTACTTCACCTACTGCGACATCAGGGACATGACCTACTGCAACATCAGGTACATGACCTACTGCGACATCAGGTACATGACCTACTGCGACATCAGGTACTTCACCTACTGCGACATCAGGTACTTCACCTACTGCGACATCAGGTACTTCACCTACTGCGACATCAGGTACTTCACCTACTGCGACATCAGGTACTTCACCTACTGCGACATCAGGTACTTCACCTACTGCGACATCAGGTACTTCACCTACTGCGACATCAGGTACTTCACCTACTGCGACATCAGGTACTTCACCTACTGCGACATCAGGGACATGACTACTGCGACATCAGGTACTTCACCTACTGCGACATCAGGGACATCACCTACTGCGACAGCAGGTAGGCCCAGGCCCAGGGCGTGTGAGGAAGAAGAGGCTGATACTGTTCTCTGTGGTCAGAGGAAGGGCCCTCAGGACAAACACAGATACTGTTCACAGAACCACATCCTGGACTAAAGACAGAGTCTGGACTAAAGACAGAGTCTGGACTAAAGACAGAGTCTGGACTAAAGACAGAGTCTGGACTAAAGACAGAGTCTGGACTAAAGACAGAGTCTGGACTAAAGACAGAGTCTGGACTAAAGACAGAGTCTGGACTAAAGACAGAGTCTGGACTAAAGACAGAGTCTGGACTAAAGGCAGAGTCTGGACTAAAGGCAGAGTCTGGACTAAAGACAGAGTCTGGACTAAAGGCAGAGTCTGGACTAAAGACAGAGTCTGGACTTTAGTCCGGGTTCTACCAAAATACAACTCTGATCAGAGTCTGTGATTGAGTCCAGACCTCAGGACTGGAGCAGCTGTTAGCCCTGCTGCCAGAATGTCCTGAAATTAGAAGCGAAGCTAGTAGAAGCTACGTTTCCTACTTATGTCTCCTTTATGTTTAAGAGAAAGCGTTTAAAGAAATAGTTCTGTTGTTTACTGTTTAGTCAGAACCATGTGACGTCTCTGATGGACACGAGGAGCACGGACCATTAACGGAGACGAGGGGCCTACACCTCGGGACACACCTCTTCAGAGACCACAGCGCTGCAGGGGCGTGGTCAGTCTGAGGGGCCGTGGTCAGTCTGAGCCAGTGGGGGCGGGTCCAAAGTGGCCAAAATGACGTGCGCTGACATGCTGCAGTACCACCCCGGGCCTGTGGGGGTGGACCCGGAAGTAGAATTAGCCAATGCTAACATATAGCATTAGCAGACCTCTGGAAAACGTCTTTACAGGATGGTCCAAACGTTGTCTCTTGGCCCAAAGCTCCGTTCCACATGTGTGTCAATGCTGAGTGTTCTGGACCAGTCTAGTTTAGTGGCTGTGGACTTTAGAAGTCTCTCGTTTAAATGAATGGAGCTCTCGCAGCTGACGCATGCACAGATGAGTTTTTTCACAATTTTCTTGTGGGCGGGACCACTCGCGGCCATTTTGGATTGTTCCAGTAGAGCACATTTTTTGCCTCATTAGTTAGATAGGCCTGACTCTGTTCATTAATATATACAGTCTATGGTCTGAGCAGTCCGAGGGGGCGTGGTCAGTCCGAGGGGGCGTGGTTAGTCAGGGGGGCGTGGTCAGTGAGAGGGCGTGGTCAGTGAGAGGGCGTGGTCAGTGAGAGGGCGTGGTCAGCCTGCAGGGATCTGTCCGGCTGTCGAAACAACATAGACCGACACAGAGGACCATGTAGACTGACACAGAGGACCATGTAGACCGACACAGAGGACCATGTAGACCGACACAGAGGACCATGTAGACTGACACAGAGGACCATGTAGACCGACACAGAGGACCATGTAGACTGACACAGAGGACCATGTAGACCGACACAGAGGACCATGTAGACCGACACAGAGGACCATGTAGACTGACACAGAGGACCATGTAGACCGACACAGAGGACCATGTAGACCGACACAGAGGACCATGTAGACCGACACAGAGGACCATGTAGACCGACACAGAGGACCATGTAGACCGACACAGAGGACCATGTAGACCGACACAGAGGGCTGCAGTTGGCCCTCGGGCCTGAGGTTGGAGGCCAATGACCTGGTCCTGAGAGAACACCATGAAGGGAAACGCACACAGTCCCTCAAACCCCTGACTTTCTACGTCTGTCTGTGTCTGTCTGTGTGTGTGTGTGTCTGTGTGTATGTGTCTGTGTGTGCGCGTGTCTGTGTCTGTGTGTCTGTGTGTGTGTGTGTGTGTCTGTCTGTGTGTGTGCGTATGTGTGTGTGTGTCTGTGTGTCTCTGTGTGTGTCTCTCTGTGTGTGTCCGTGTGTGTGTGTGTCTGTGTGTGTGTCCTAACGAGGCCTCGTTTGTGTAATTAGCGACTGCTGATTATGCAGCCATTACATTTACACAACAGTTCTCTGGAGAGTCCTTGTTTCAAACTTGGACGCACAAAAAGTTTGTGCCACAAGAAAGCTTTGTCCCGGCTGAGCACATGATAAGATTAGAGTGTGTGTGCGTGTGTGTGTGTGTGTCTTTGAGTCTGTGTGTGTTGTGTAAGCGCTGCCCATTTGCCACACACATACACACACACACAAACTATTACACAGCAGTATTTGTCAGCAGTAGATAAGAAGTGTGTTACAGCTGAACCCTGACCCTGTGTGTGTCTGTTTGTGTGTGTGTCTGTTTGTGCCTGTGTTTGTGTGTGTCTGTCTGTGTTTGTGTGTGTGTCTGTCTGTGTGTGTGTGTTTGTGTGTGTGTCTGTTTGTGCCTGTGTGTGTCTGTCTGTGTTTGTGTGTGTGTCTGTCTGTGTGTGTGTGTTTGTGTGTGTGTCTGTGTCTGTTTGTGCCTGTGTTTGTCTGTGTTTGTGTGTGTGTCTGTCTGTGTGTGTGTGTTTGTGTATCTGTCTGTGTCTGTGTGTGTGTCTGTTTATGAAAGATCCATTTATAAGAAATGTGTCGTTCACTAAAACCTCAGGGGTGTCCAAACATTTGAGTAAGAGGCCACTTCAGTCCAGACCAGTCCAGACCAGTCCAGACTAGTCCAGGGGCCGCATCACGGACTGAAAAACTGTTTTGACTGTTCTGAGCTTCATGATGATGTATAACGGAGCTGAAGTTGGCTGAATGACACCAGCTTCAGTGGCAACAATAACAGAAGTTTGTGACACAATCAAAAAGTACGTCACTACAGTTTGTACAACTGGGCTTTAGAACCAGGTCTATTATGGCTAAGCTGAAGTTGGATGGATGACACAGTGAACTACTTTGGGTTAGCAATGCAGAGGGCCCCATACAATGACACTGAGGGCCGCAGTTGGCCCCCGGGCCTGAGGTTGGACGTGCCGGGAGCAGACAATACAGTAGTTTTTACTGTTTCTTTATTAAATGTTTAAAAGAGGATTTTCCCACATTTTAAGAAAGAACCGCCCTCTGAACCTACCTCTGTTCTTATTGGACGAGCTCGCATCAGCAGAATGATTGACGTTCGAGAGGACCAATAGTCTCCTTTATACTTTTAAGCTGAAGATAAATCCATCTATGTTTTTTTGTAGAGCACCTTTCCTTCAGTCCACACACACGAGGCACAAATCACCACAAAAAACACCACAATCACCACAAAAAACACCACAATCACCACAAAAAACACAAACACACAAGTAAAAAATCGTTGAAATCCCACAGAGTTAAAATAATAAAAATCCACAGAGCAGTAAACAGAGATGAATCCTTCAGCTGCACTCAGACAAACAGGACATTCTTTGGTTTAAAAGATGTTTTTCTTTATATTCACTGATCTTCTGTACCTGATGATACAACACTGACATTTCCCCAAAGGACCTGTTCCAATGCACAGTTGGTTAGAACATTACAGAGCAGCAGTGACACCTGCTGGTGGGAGAGGAGAGAAGCACGTCCTGAGACTTTAAAGTGATATTCTGTAACTCTAAATGAATTACAAATGTTAAGAATTGTGTTAAATTGACCTCCTGGCCTTAAATGTTGATATAAAATAAGTCATTTTATGAATTCTAATATTACAGGTAAGTCCCGCCTTCCCTGCTCTTAGCTATAGCTCAGAATCCACGGTGCCGTCCACGTTAACCAATCAGGTGATGGCAAGGGCTGTCAATCATCGGCGACTGAACCTATATCCATAATCATTTATATATGAACCTATATCCATAATCATTTATATATGAACCTATATCCATAATCATTTATATATGAACCTATATCCATAATCATTTATATATGAACCTATATCCATAATCATTTATATATGAACCTATATCCATAATCATTTATATATGAACCTATATCCATAATCATTTATATACTGAACCTATATCCATAATCATTTATATATGAACCTATATCCATTATCATTTATATATGAACCTATATCCATTATCATTTATATACTGAACCTATATCCATAATCATTTATATACTGAACCTATATCCATAATCATTTATATACTGAACCTATATCCATAATCATTTATATACTGAACCTATATCCATAATCATTTATATATGAACCTATATCCATAATCATTTATATATGAACCTATATCCATAATCATTTATATATGAACATATATCCATAATCATTTATATTTGAACCTATATCCATAATCATTTATATATGAACCTATATCCATAATCATTTATATATGAACCTATATCCATAATCATTTATATATGAACCTATATCCATAATCATTTATATATGAACATATATCCATAATCATTTATATATGAACCTATATCCATAATCATTTATATATGAACATATATCCATAATCAGATTCTCTGCAGATGTTCCTATAATGTTCAGTTACTTCCGGTTTTTCCGTGATCACTTTTTTGTGCATTAAAACATTATTTTTGTCATGAAAACGTGAACAGATAATTCTGAAAACCTCTGTGCATGTGTGTTAATAATGTATGATGTGTTCTCTGATTAACATTTAAATGTGTTGATTGATTGTTACGGAAACGTAGACGTAGACCAATCAGAAAGGAAGGGGGAGGAGCTTGGGTCGTTGTTTCCAAATCCTGTACCTCTCTCTTTATTCTGACAAACTCCAGACAATCACTTTAAGGCGCAGTGACTGCAGTGGACTCTCTCTGGTGCGAGGCCCTGGACGTCCACTCTCTTCCTGGAAAGTCTCAGTGAAGTGACAGCCGACAGAGGACTATATTGTGACAGCTGTGAGCGGCGGAGGGATACCACAGGAGTGATGAGTTCTCATTGGGCTCATGTTTTGTTCTGAGGGTGATGAATCTACTTCCCTTTAAGAGAATCCTCATAAAACACAGACTTTGAGATATGTTCGAAAGATCCTTAATGTGAAAACCCGAAGTTTCCACCAAACTGAAACATACACTGCAAAAAATGATCGAGTATAAGGTGATAAAAGCTTGAGTCCAGGTTTTTTTTATTGTGACTGTGTTCTCGAACAGGACCAAAGTCTTTTAGTTTTTTTCAAGAACTGTGGCTTTATTTTCTCATCTTCTCCTTTTCAAAACAAGATCATTTTGTTTTGTCCCATTGGAGAATTTAGTTTTAACAGGTGTGCTGAAATTAAGATACATTTTGCCAAATTTGCGCATTTTCTGGTCTCTCTCTCTAGTCTATCTCTGGTCTCTCTCTGGTCTCTCTCTGGTCTCTCTCTGGTCTCTCTCTGGTCTCTCTCTGGTCTCTCTCTGATCTCTCTCTGGTCTCTCTCTGGTCTCTCTCTGGTCTCTCTCTGGTCTCTCTCTGATCTCTCTCAGGTCTCTCTCTTGTCTCTCTCTGATCTCTCTCTGGTCTCTCTCTGGTCTCTCTCTGGTCTCTCTCTGGTCTCTCTCTGGTCTCTCTCTGGTCTCTCTGGTCTCTCTGGTCTCTCTCTGGTTCTCTCTCTCCTGGTCTCTCTCTGGTCTCTCTCTGGTCTCTCTCTGGTCTCTCTCTGGTCTCTCTCTGGTCTCTCTCTGGTCTCTCTCTGGTCTCTCTCTGGTCTCTCTCTGTCTCTCTCTGGTCCTCGTCTCTCTTGGTCTCTCTCTGGTCTCTCTCTGGTCTCTCTCTGGTTCTCGTCTCTCTCTGGTCTCTCTCTGTCTCTCTCTGGTCTCTCTCTGTCTCTCTCTGTCTCTCTCTGTCCTCTCTGTCTCTCTCTGGTCTCTCTCTGTCTCTCTCTGGTCTCTCTCTGGTCTCTCTCTGGGTCTCTCTCTGGTCTCTCTCTGGTCTCTCTCTCTGGTCTCTCTCTGGTCTCTCTCTGGTCTCTCTGGCTCTCTCTGTCTCTCTCTGGTCTCTCTCTGGTCTCTCTCTGGTCTCTCTCTGGTCTCTCTCTGGTCTCTCTCTGATCTCTCTCTGGTCTCTCTCTCTGATCTATCTCTGGTCTCCCTCACACACACACACACTCCTTCAGTACTTTTTCTTAATAGTTCTGAGTGATATTTGACCGAGTCTCGCTGCAGGTCCATAAACTCTGCCTTGTGTCCTGGTGTGAGTTTTTAAAAGTGTTTTTCTGTCCACATGAGTTTCCCATCAGGGTCTTCATCACTGACTTCATCACTGAGTCCAGACACTTTTCCGCCCGACCTCTCTCGTCTGGTGTTAGATTCTGCAGTTTCTCCCACTGTGCTGCAGCTTTGGTTCAGAGCCGCAGACCAAACCTTCATCACACGGACTATTAGCTCCAAAGTGTAAAGTCAGAGGAGGCCGGGAGAGAACTGGACTTCAAATGAGAGAGATACAGAAGAGAAAGGAGGAGGAGGAAGAGGAGAGAGGGGGAGGAGAGAGGGAGAGAGCTGGACTTCAAATGAGAGAGATACAGAAGAGAAAGGAGGAGGAGGAAGAGGAGAGAGGGGGAGGAGAGAGGGAGAGAGCTGGACTTCAAATGAGAGAGATACAGAAGAGAAAGGAGGAGGAGGAAGAGGAGAGAGGAAGAGGAGGAGAGAGGGAGAGAGCTGAACTTCATAATAAGAGAGATACAGAAGAGAAAGGAGGAGGAAGAGGAGGAGAGAACGGAAACGGTGTTGGATAAAAGTTAGCGAGTTGATGGGTGATACCTGCAAACGATTCCATTTTAGGTTTTACTTTTTCGTAGGCAAGAGGGAAAAATTATCACTATGTATATCTATATGTTATGATTGGATTGAGACGCAGCCTCCCATTATCGAGAAGGTCCCATGAACATCAAACAAACACAACACAATACAAACATTTAACACACATCCTGTCCCACTGCACGCCCGACAATAACACATCTGTGTACAACAATCCTACAGGCCAGACATACAGAGCAAATGACATGACAAAGGTTAGATATCAAGATCATTCTGATTTCTGATTTCACACACACACTCTCTCTAATATTAACACAATTGACCATAAAACATAAACAAATCCCATTATCTATAAATCAATCCAGGTCTGAGTCTGGGACCAGCACAGACCCAGGACACGCTGATGTCCGGGTAAAGCCCATAAAAAACTAGGGTGTTAGATAAACTAGTTATTTTTGTTCTTCGTTCTCCTACATGTCAGAAGATTACATTCCTTTCTTTGAGGAGAGAACGTTAAAGGGTTAATTACTTGCTAGCTACAGATCAACAGTAGGTGAGTCGGGAAATGTCTAAAAACGTTCCAACAGCTGATCGTGAAAATTGCCGATGGGAACTCGAACTCAAAGCCCTCGGAAAACTCCAAGTCCTCCTCAACAATCAGCCCACATTGTGCTCAGGTCTTATGTGGACAATAACAGATGAAAGTGATTATTTCTCTGGTGAAACCGCAGACGTCTGAACAAACTGTTACTGTACCTGAACGCTCCGAGAAAAACCCTGATTACTGCTATTGTCCTGGTCTCTGCAGTGACCGGGAAAGGACCGAGCTACAGGTCTGAGCTGGTCTTACCATGTGTGAACTCTGGTCCATGGTCATCTCCTACATGTACGTCTGGTCTTACCATGTGTAAACTCTGGTCCATGGTCATTTCCTACATGTACGTCTGGTCTTACCATGTGTAAACTCTGGTTCATGGTCATCTCCTACATGTACGTCTGGTCTTACCATGTGTAAACTCTGGTCAGCAAAACAGAAATGTTTTTAACCAGGATTTGCCATAGAAGAAGCCTGTCTCACATTTTCAGGAAGACTGTTCCAGAATTTAGTAGCATATAGCAAGTAGCATCCCAGCAGGAGGCCAGTCCCTGTGCTCCTCAGAGTCCCAGCAGTAGGCCAGTACCTGTGCTCCTCAGAGTCCCAGCAGGAGGCCGGTCCCTGTGCTCCTCAGAGTCCCAGAAGGAGGCCAGTCCCTGTGCTCCTCAGAGTCCCAGCAGGAGGCCAGTCCCTGTGCTCCTCAGAGTCCCAGCAGGAGGCCGGTCCCTGTGCTCCTCAGAGTCCCAGCAGGAGGCCAGTCCCTGTGCTCCTCAGAGTCCCAGCAGGAGGCCAGTCCTTGTGCTCCTCAGAGTCCCAGCAGGAGGCCAGTCCTTGTGCTCCTCAGAGTCCCAGCAGGAGGCCAGTCCCTGTGCTCCTCAGAGTCCCAGATTTCAAACGTGTTGTGGTCATTTTTCTCGTGTCCATAAATCTCCAGAGCAGTTTTATTGTCCAAACAGAGGCTGCGGCGCTGGCTCGGCGGGCGGCGGTACACCGTGATACCATGTGCGGCGGCGGCGATGGAAACTTGGAAGCACAGGGCTCTTAAAGCTCTCCAACAGGAGCGCACACAGACTGACTCCTGGTACACGTCCAACACCAGCTGTGTTTGTTCGTTTACTCTGCTCTGAGTTCTTTGACCACAGACGGGAGGAGATGGTTTAGACCCATGGTGCCTGGACAGAAACCATGTGAGGCAAGACAGATCTGAAACCTATTTACTAGACGGCAAAAAATGACAATGACATATGGCCCTAATACATGTGATAGATGTTTATTAATTTATTTATATAACGCATTTTACAGACCAAGGTCACCCAAAGCGCTTTGCAATGTTCAGATATTGTTCCATTCTCTCCACACGGTGATGACGGAGGCGAGACCAGAACACTCTGGACCATCAAAGCCTCCGACCAAACACCATCCATCCATTCACTCATTGCATTCAGACCTATTGTACATGTTTAGTGGTAGGGGGACCTGGAGCACCCAGAGGAAACCTGAGCAGACACATGCATACTCCACTCAGAAAGGCCTCGTTCCGACCGGGACTCGAACTCATCCAGGGGAGTCCTCACTCGTTCCCAGACCAGCTGAGAGTCCAACCTCAAACGTGTGGGTGTCCCCTGGTCTTCTCTCGTTGGGGCAAAACATTTGTCCGAGCCAAAGTTGCCGAAAACCTTTCTCACTCTGTGTGTGTCGGTGGGATCGGGACCACAGCTTGAGGACCTCCAGAGCTGCTGTTCTCATCCCAGACTAATATCACTGCAGTTATAAATCACAGAGAGTATTGTGGATAAATCAGGGGTGAGCGTAAACGCCGCTCTGGACTCGTGCTGTTCGCTTCTTATGAGAACTTTTATTAAACAAACGCAGATGTTTTTATGCTCAGTCCCTGCAACGTCTTCATAACAACAGCAGATTTATGACCATCAAGCGCTGCTCAGACTCACACCAGGAAGAGACTGGAAGGAAAGGAGGCTCTAAACAAGGTGCTGAGAGAGACCAGAAAGAGACCAAAGAGAGAGAGAACAGAGAGAGGCCAGAGAGAGAGACCAGAGAGGGACCAAAGAGAGAGACGAGAGAGAGACCAAAGAGAGAGAGAACAGAGAGAGGCCAGAGAGACAGAGCAGAGAGGGACCAAAGAGAGAGACCAGAGAGAGACCAAAGAGAGAGACCAGAGAGGGACCAAAGAGAGACCAGAGAGAGACCAGAGAGAGACCAAAGAGAGACCAGAGAGAGACCAAAGAGAGAGACCAGAGAGAGACCAAAGAGAGAGACGAGAGAGGGACCAAAGAGAGAGACCAGAGAGAGACCAAAGAGAGCAGAGAGACCAGAGAGAGACTAAAGAGACCAGAGAGAGCAGAGAGGGACTAAAGAGACCAGAGAGAGACCAGAGAGAGACCAAATAGAGAGACCAGAGAGAGACCAAAGAGAGACCAGAGAGAGACCAAAGAGAGCAGAGAGACCAGAGAGAGACCAAAGAGACCAGAGAGACCAGAGAGAGACCAGAGAGACCAGAGAGAGACCAAAGAGACCAGAGAAAGACCAAAGACAGCAAAGAGACCAGAGAGAGACCAAAGAGAGAGAGAACAGAGAGGGACCAAAGAGAGACCAGAGAGAGACCAGAGAGAGACCAGAGAGAGACCAGAGAGAGAGACCAGAGAGAGACCAAAGAGAGACCAGAGAGAGACCAGAGAGAGAGGCCAGAGAGAGACCAAAGAGAGACCAGAGAGAGAGACCAGAGAGGGACCAGAGAGCGACACCAGAAATAGAGCAGAGACCAGAGAGAGACCAGAGAGAGACCAAAGAGAGACCAAAGAGAGACCAAAGAGACTAGAGATAGACCAGAGAGAGACCAAAGAGAGCAGAGAGACCAGAGAGAGACTAAACAGATCAGAGAGAGACCAGAGAGAGACCAGAGAGAGCAGAGAGAGACCAAAGAGAGAGACCAGAGAGAGACCAAAGAGAGAGACCAGAGAGAGACCAAAGAGAGACCAGAGAGAGACCAAAGAGAGAGGCCAGAGAGAGACCAAAGAGAGACCAGAGAGAGACCAAAGAGAGAGACCAGCGAGAGACCAAAGAGAGACCAGAGAGAGACCAAAGAGAGCAGAGAGACCAGAGAGAGACCAAAGAGACCAGAGAGAGACCAAAGAGACCAGAGAGAGACCAGAGAGAGACCAAAGAGAGCAGAGAGACCAGAGAGAGACCAAAGAGAGACCAGAGAGAGACCAAAGAGAGACCAGAGAGAGACCAGAGAAAGACCAGAGAGAGACCAGAGAGAGAGACCAGAGAGAGACCAGAGAGAGACCAAAGAGAGACCAAAGAGAGACCAAAGAGAGACCAAAGAGAGAGACCAGAGAGAGACCAGAGAGAGACCAGAGAGAGAGACCAGAGAGAGAGACCAGAGAGAGACCAGAGAGAGAGACCAGAGAGAGACCAAAGAGAGACCAAAGAGCAGAGAGAGACCAAAGAGAGAGACCAGAGAGAGACCAAAGAGAGACCAGAGAGAGACCAACGAGACCAAAGAGACCAGAGAGAGACCAACGAGAGCAGAGAGACCAGAGAGACCAGAGAGAGACTAAAGAGAGACCAGAGAGAGACCAGAGAGAGAGACCAGAGAGAGAGACCAGAGAGAGACCAGAGAGAGAGACCAGAGAGAGACCAAAGAGAGACCAAAGAGCAGAGAGAGACCAAAGAGAGAGACCAGAGAGAGACCAAAGAGAGACCAGAGAGAGACCAACGAGACCAAAGAGACCAGAGAGAGACCAACGAGAGCAGAGAGACCAGAGAGACCAGAGAGAGACCAAAGAGAGACCAGAGAGAAAACAGAGAGAGACCAGAGAGAGACCAGAGATCAGAGAGCGAGACCTTCTTATATTCTCAAGTTTATTTGAAGTAAATGGACTTTTAGTTGTAGTAAGAATTTATTTCAAACGTTATGCAAGAGAAAACAATATAAACAATAAAAACAAGACACAAAATAAAAAGAAATAAACAGCTTTGAAAAAGAGGCTGAACTCCTTTCTAACCAATAACCAGAGTCAGAGTCATTTGATTTACCATTTGCAGTTTAAAAAAAACACATTGGAAAACATGTACAAAGGTCCCCAGACAGATAAAATAAAACTAAATCTAAAACTAAATCTTAAAAGTACAAGAAACAATTATTTCTGTGAAACCAATCAACAAAAGCGGTTCCAATATCAATTAGATTAGTAGTTTTTGGGACCAGGAAACAGTCACCTGGTCCCAGAAAGACTCAAAAACCCACTTTATCTGAATAACGAGGGTCAGAAAGTTCAGAAATGTGTTGAAAATAGAGTTTCCTGGAACATACCGGCAAGTCCAGCAGGTTTTAACGAGTCTGGAGGGTGGAGTTTGTCTACAGTGACTCTCTGTGTCCACCTTGTTGTTGTTGGAGACACTGCGCCGCCAAAAGAAGGGTTATGGATCACTTCTTTTTATTAGATCTTAATTTTTCACCGTACTTTTCCATCGGAACATAACGACCTCATCACACCAGCCGGAGGTTACAGCCGGAGCTAAGGAGCAGGAGGCTAACAAGGCTCTATGAGTCATTTATAGTTTGGTTTTTCGCTCAGTTTTGTGCTAGCCCGGTCTTACTATACCATTGTACTCATTTCATTTCATACTAAGGTCTGGCTTCCATTTCTTGATATTTGGATTGAACCAGAACAGATTATTTTACTATCGCATTCTCCGACAAACTACAACCAGCAAATTCAGCACAAACTCTTGACGTCACCGACACCGACCTACAACACCCGCCTCCCCCGCTCTCTGATTGGTCGGAGGGGATTCAACCGAGGAAACTGCAGACACTAGGATCAGACCCAGACGTACATGTAGGAAATGATCATGGACCAGAGTTTACACATGGTAAGACCAGACGTACATGTAGGAGATGATCATGGACCAGAGTTTACACATGGTAAGACCAGACATACATGTAGGAAATGATCATGGACCAGAGTTTACACATGGTAAGACCAGACGTACATGTAGGAAATGATCATGGACCAGAGTTTACACATGGTAAGACCAGACATACATGTAGGAAATGATCATGGACCAGAGTTTACACATGGTAAGACCAGACGTACATGTAGGAGATGATCATGGACCAGAGTTTACACATGGTAAGACCAGACATACATGTAGGAAATGATCATGGACCAGAGTTTACACATGGTAAGACCAGACGTACATGTAGGACATGATCATGGACCAGAGTTTACACATGGTAAGACCAGACGTACATGTAGGAAATGATCATGGACCAGAGTTTACACATGGTAAGACCAGATGTACATGTAGGAAATGATCATGGACCAGAGTTACACATGGTAAGACCAGACGTACATGTAGGACATGATCATGGACCAGAGTTTACACATGGTAAGACCAGACATACATGTAGGAAATGATCATGGACCAGAGTTTACACATGGTAAGACCAGACGTACATGTAGGACATGATCATGGACCAGAGTTTACACATGGTAAGACCAGACGTACATGTAGGAAATGATCATGGACCAGAGTTTACACATGGTAAGACCAGATGTACATGTAGGAAATGATCATGGACCAGAGTTACACATGGTAAGACCAGACGTACATGTAGGACATGATCATGGACCAGAGTTTACACATGGTAAGACCAGACGTACATGTAGGAGATGATCATGGGCCAGAGTTTACACATGGTAAGACCAGACGTACATGTAGGAGATGATCATGGGCCAGAGTTTACACATGGTAAGACCAGACGTACATGTAGGAAATGATCATGGACCAGAGTTTACACATGGTAAGACCAGACGTACATGTAGGAGATGATCATGGGCCAGAGTTTACACATGGTAAGACCAGACGTACATGTAGGAAATGATCATGGGCCAGAGTTTACACATGGTAAGACCAGACGTACATGTAGGAAATGATCATGGACCAGAGTTACACATGGTAAGACCAGACGTACATGTAGGAAATGATCATGGACCAGAGTTTACACATGGCTAAGGCTAGCTTACACCTGAACGTGTGTTTTCTGGTTTCTTGCGATGCAGAAGGATCTTAGTTCTGTCTAGGTTCTGTGTCAGTCTATGGTTTTGGGGAAAGCCTTACATTAGAGCTCGTACATGACTTCTGTCTCATGTTTACTCCCAACACTGCCGCAGACGTCACTGAAAAACTTTTACCACGACAGAATTCTAACCCTAAAGCCGAAGGAAACCACCCAAACGATGACAAATGCGTGACAGGGAGTCTCTCTGCGAATTAAAATCCATCTCTCGGAGGAATAAACATTCTTATGCTACAGCGGCTTAATCACAAACACAATGTCTTTCCAGAAGGAGTCCATTAGCCGACGTAGCCGCTCAAATTAGCCATAAAATGAGCCCCGTCGAACACACTTCTTTTTATGGGACGATTTGGGAAGTGCAAATTTATGTGGCATCAATATTAACACGGATTAAACGGGGATTTGATTGGTGTCTGCGCTCGGGAAAGTGGGATTTTATGAATGGAACGAGGATTAAATCAGTGAAATGAGACGCCTGCTTCCTGGATGTCGCTCGGAAACAATGGATCGAATGCTTTATCTGTCTAGCATTATTAGGATTTAACAAGCATTTAGTCCTGACTCTGGGACCAGCAGGAGGCCAGTCCCTGTGCTCCTCAGAGTCCCAGCAGGAGACCAGTCCCTGTGCTCCTCAGAGTCCCAGCAGGAGGCCAGTCCCTGTGCTCCTCAGAGTCCCAGCAGGAGGCCAGTCCCTGTGCTCCTCAGAGTCCCAGCAGGAGGCCAGTCCCTGTGCTCCTCAGAGTCCCAGCAGGAGACCAGTCCCTGTGCTCCTCAGAGTCCCAGCAGGAGGCCAGTCCCTGTGCTCCTCAGAGTCCCAGCAGGAGGCCAGTCCCTGTGATCCTCAGAGTCCCAGCAGGAGGCCAGTCCCTGTGCTCCTCAGAGTCCCTGCAGGAGGCCAGTCCCTGTGATCCTCAGAGTCCCAGCAGGAGGCCAGTCCCTGTGCTCCTCAGAGTCCCTGCAGGAGGCCAGTCCCTGTGCTCCTCAGAGTCCCAGCAGGAGGCCAGTCCCTGTGCTCCTCAGAGTCCCAGAATAACACAGTGAGAATCCTTTGCTCACTCCCACAGACGGACAGCTGTGGATCCAGGACTCTTGAGCATTCGTCCAAACTTCTCCTGATAATCTCTAGAATTGACGACTGTGTTCAGCTTTTCTTGGTTGTTGTTGTTTTGGAGTCACACACACTCTTTCCCAGCAGCACATATCGATCACAGATGTCAGAAAACAGAGAAAAACCTGTCAGAAAGCTGCGCCTGGTTGTGTTTTTAAAGTGTCAAAACCTTCCGTAAGCTGTGAATGAGTCATGCATTGAAATTCCGCCCACGCCGATTGACGACCGGGACGGCAGCTTTGATAGAGCGATAGAATAATGTGTTAGTTTGGAGAGAGGTGTGCAGAATTAGACAAACACCGAGTTAAGGAGGAGTCAATACAGGAAACTGAGAGAAGCTGAGAGCTGCTGTTCCAGACGTGTGCGACCGCGGTTCTCAATGTGTGGTCCGTGGGTAAAGAACTTATGAGGGCTTCAAAGTGTAACCCACATAAGTTAGCGGCTCAGTCCCTGCCCCGTCCCTGTCATTTTATTTTGGCGGGCCCACTTCCCTTAAACCTGTCCCTTTAAGCCTGGAACATCCGCCTACTCAGTCCCGCTGCTATTCAAGCTGCTCCTGCTGTGGCGTTGTCATTTTGAGTCATTGAGACAAAATACAGCCTCCATTCTGCATTCGAATCAAGCCGAACGCTGCTACGGGCGTATTTCTTGTGATCCCGTTACCGATTGCTTTGGTTCTGTCACCTTCCCAGAACACTCGTAAGCCTTTCGTAACCACTACTCACCCTGAACACTTCCCTTGTCCAACCACTTGATGGCGAGCTACCTACCCCTCCTCCTACCTGCACTGTGGTAGGAACAAACGAACCTTGTTTTTTCCTCCCTCCATTGGATTAATTGGATTTAAACCGAGATAAACTGAACTCTTGAGATAAACTGAAACTGAGATAAACTGAACTCTTGAGATAAACTGAAACTGAGATAAACTGAACTCTTGAGATAAACTGAACTCTTGAGATAAACTGAACTCTTGAGATAAACTGAAACTGAGATAAACTGAACTCTTGATATAAACTGAAACTGAGATAAACTGAACTCTTGAGATAAACTGACACTGAGATAAACTGAACTCTTGAGATAAACTGAAACTGAGATAAACTGAACTCTTGAGATAAACTGAACTCTTGAGATAAACTGAACTCTTGAGATAAACTGAAACTGAGATAAACTGAACTCTTGAGATAAACTGACACTGAGATAAACTGAACTCTTGAGATAAACTGAAACTGAGATAAACTGAACTCTTGAGATAAACTGAAACTGAGATACATGTGTTTTGTTTCTATATTATTGGTATTTGATATAACTTGTTATTAATATATACCTCTTAAAAGAAAAGAATACTTACCTTAAAAATACACAAGTACTTGAATATCTATATTTGTTGTCTTGTTTTATTCACACCCTTGGCTCCGTGGCCGGACCTATTCCTGATAAAGCCTAAGTATGTCGGCCGCAGTCGGCGCCCAGCCTTTTATAGCGTTACAAAAGGGAAAGAAATCAAGTTTTTAAATCATAGTTAAATTGAAAGGGTAGATTTGTTGGAGACGGTGGCTCCAAGTCCTGCCACAATAGCCAAGTTTAAAGCTATAGTTTCTGTGAATGGTTGGTTTTCTAATCTCCTTAATAATAATAATGGTTTTTAATATAGTTTTTGTAGTTTATTTTTTATTTTTTTTATGGTGCCTTTCAAGACTCTCAAGAATGCCTGAAAACACATTAAAAACATTACACACAATATTTAAAGTACAGAAGAGAGAGAGACCAGAGAGAGAGAGACCAAAGAGAGAGAGAGACCAGAGAGAGAGAGAGACCAAAGAGAGAGAGAGACCAGAGAGTAAGAGAGAGACCAAAGAGAGAGATACAGAGATATATATATAATAAAATGCAGCAGCAGCTTCTATGTTTAAATCTTCACTAATGAGAAACTGAACTTCAAGGCTTCGTTATCTATATTTATCACCCGCTCCTCACAGCAGCAGGAGAACGCTCCATTGATCTGAATGTCATTTCCAAACGTTCTACAGCTCATTATTTCTTGATAACGGACCTCTCAAAACAATAATGACCGCTGCCCTCTGGCAACGCACTCTCTGCTTGTAATTCATGTGTGTAGATTACTCCGCAAGTAGTTCTGGCCACTCCGGAGCTGGCCACGCTCAATAAACACAAATACCAATCAATAACACATTTAAATGATAATGGGAGAATATATTATACATAAACATTCTTAACACACGTGCACAAAGGTTTACAGAAGAATCTGTTCAGGTTTTCATGACAAAAATACTGTTTTAATGCAAGAAAAAGCGATCACGAAAATCCCGGAAGTAGATTCCGGAACATTTTAGGAACATTTGCAGAGGATGGAATTATGGATTTAGGTTAAGTTTATGTTATAATAATAGATTTTTTAAATAGTTGTTTAATAGAAAAAACATCACACAATATTAAAAGTACAGAATGTAGTGCATAAAATGACAAAGAATAAGAGAGAAGAGAGAGAGACATAAGAGAGAGAGAGAGACAGAAGAGAGATAGAAGAGAGAAGAGAGAGAGACAGAAGAGAGATAGAAGAGAGAAGAGCGAGAGAAGAGAGAGAGACAGAAAGGAGAGAGAGACACAAGAGAGATAGAAGAGAGAAGAGAGAGAGACAGAAGAGAGAGAGACACAAGAGGGATAGAAGAGAGAAGAGAGAGAGACACAAGAGAGAGAGACACAAGAGGGATAGAAGAGAGAAGAGAGAGAGACAGAAGAGAGAGAGAGAGAAGAGCGAGAGAAGAGAGAGAGACAGAAAGGAGAGAGAGACACAAGAGAGATAGAAGAGAGAAGAGAGAGAGACAGAAGAGAGAGAGACACAAGAGGGATAGGAGAGAGAAGAGAGAGACAGAAGAGAGAGATACACAAGAGGGATAGGAGAGAGAAGAGAGAGACAGAAGAGAGAGAGACACAAGAGGGATAGAAGAGAGAAGAGAGAGAGACAGAAGAGAGATAGAAGAGAGAAGAGAGAGAGACAGAAGAGAGAGAGACACAAGAGGGATAGAAGAGAGAAGAGAGAGACAGAAGAGAGAGAGACACAAGAGGGATAGAAGAGAGAAGAGAGAGAGACAGAAGAGAGATAGAAGAGAGAAGAGAGAGAGACACAAGAGGGATAGAAGAGAGAAGAGAGAGAGACAGAAGAGAGATAGAAGAGAGAGAGACACAAGAGAGAGAGACACAAGAGAGAGAGACAGAAGAGCAAGAGAAGAGAGAGACAGAAAGGAGAGAGAGACACAAGAGAGATAGAAGAGAGAAGAGAGAGAGACACAAGAGAGAGAGACACAAGAGGGATAGGAGAGAGAAGAGAGAGAGACAGAAGAGAGAGAGACACAAGAGAGATAGAAGAGAGAGAGACAGAAGAGAGAGAGAGACACAAGAGGGATAGAAGAGAGAAGAGAGAGACAGAAGAGAGAGATACACAAGAGAGATAGAAGAGAGAGAGACAGAAGAGAGAGAGAGACACAAGAGGGATAGAAGAGAGAAGAGAGAGAGACAGAAGAGAGAGAGACACAAGAGAGATAGAAGAGAGAGAGACAGAAGAGAGAGAGAGACACAAGAGGGATAGAAGAGAGAAGAGAGAGAGACACAAGAGGGATAGAAGAGAGAAGAGAGAGAGACACAAGAGGGATAGAAGAGAGAAGAGAGAGAGACACAAGAGGGATAGAAGAGAGAAGAGAGAGAGACACAAGAGGGATAGAAGAGAGAAGAGAGAGAGACACAAGAGGGATAGAAGAGAGAAGAGAGAGAGACAGAAGAGAGAGAGACACGAGAGGGATAGAAGAGAGAAGAGAGAGAAGAAAGAGAGCTAGGTAGATAGAGAGACAGAGATAGATACATAGAGAGAGGGAGAGAGAGAGAGAAAAACACACACAACAAAGCAACACAAAACCGCACAGAGAAACACACATTTGTCTGCATTTTGTTGCTTCTTCTGAAATCTGAAAAACCACAGATCCACGACAGAATGCAGAAGGTTAAGCCGGAAATCTGCAGAGGGGGAAAAACTCCATGGGGTTTTTTACCGCTTGCATTTGTGCGTTTGTTTGTGTGTGTGTTTGTGTGTGTTTTTGTGTTGTTATCCTTCCTAACAAAGACCAGCTTTATCCTGAGTCTGAGTCTGTTGGATTTGGCTTCACACAGAGACATGTCACAGAGTAAAGAATAAAGTAGTAAAAGTGCAAATGTAATATTGTGTTTTGGGTCAGACTTTGGAGAGAGTCGTTTACCACGATACATTTATCTTATTTAGCTTATTTTAAAGGTCTTAATGGGACAGTCTGTAATATGTTGATGTTAAATGACTTCTACAGATTGTACAGTGTGTTCCCAGAAGCCTGTGTCAGAGAAGGAGCCTGGCTTTGTCATGGAGACTGTTATTGATGGTGATTTTTGCCGAATAAATCTGAAATGCAGCCTCCTCATGTTTAGTCCTGGCTCTGGGACCAGCAGGAGTCCAGTCCCTGTGCTCCTCAGAGTCACCAGCAGGAGTCCAGTCCCTGTGCTCCTCTGAGTCTCAGCAGGAGTCCAGTCCCTGTGCTCCTCAGAGTCCCAGCAGGAGGCCAGTCCCTGTGCTCCTCTGAGTCTCAGCAGGAGTCCAGTCCCTGTGCTCCTCTGAGTCTCAGCAGGAGTCCAGTCCCTGTGCTCCTCAGAGTCCCAGCAGGAGGCCAGTCCCTGTGCTCCTCTGAGTCTCAGCAGGAGTCCAGTCCCTGTGCTCCTCAGAGTCTCAGCAGGAGTCCAGTCCCTGTGCTCCTCAGAGTCCCAGCAGGAGGCCAGTCCCTGTGCTCCTCAGAGTCCCAGCAGGAGGCCAGTCCCTGTGCTCCTCAGAGTCCCAGCAGTTGATGTTGATGATGTATTTGCATGAGTTTCTAGAAGACGTGGAAAATGTTTTATTTGTACAGTTAGGATTCTCTCTGCTCTTCCTTCTCCCACATCAGACTGACTACAGGGACAGGGACTGCTCACATCAGACTGACTACAGGGACAGGGACTGCCCACATCAGACTGACTACAGGGACAGGGACTGCTCACATCAGACTGACTACAGGGACAGGGACTGCTCACATCAGACTGACTACAGGGACAGGGACTGCTCACATCAGACTGACTACAGGGACAGGGACTTTCTCTGTTATGTCAGCAAAGTAAACACAAACAGATCCATACATAAGTAAACAGTGATGTAAAGGTACAAAAACAGACAAAATGCTGATTAGAAACATGTATTCTCTGTTCCATACTTTTGTCTGAGAGCTGATTGGCTGAGACAGGGTCCTCTCTTTTTCGCTTTTCAGTCTAAAATAAGTGGCTAAACAACACATGTGCAAACTAATGAAAGGAACTGTTTTGAGAGGAACTAGTGAAATGGAAACAGTTATAATCTGTACGGTTTTAAAGTTAGAAACCCTCATTTATAAAACTGTTTCCAATGCAATGTACACAATCCCAATCTGCTCAGAGATGCCATTATTGTAGTACCGTGTTAGCTCTTCTGGCGTGTTGTGGCACTTCTGACAAAGCCGATGCTCTCAGTTCACCTGTGCACATAGCGACTTGTACAGAACCCATAACGGCAACACACAACATCAGAAAGAAATCAAAATCACGCACACCTTTTCCACACGTGAATCCTGTACCTGCGATACATCCACGTCTCTGCACAGGTAGATAACGTGACCGTACAGCAGTCTGCTTTGAAGGTTTGCTCCAAAACTAACCTTGTTTTTCCCTTCTCTCTCCCCCCCGTGCCCCCTGTCCCTCCCCCTCTCCGCCTCAACCTCCGCCATTCCCCTGATTTTCATCCACAAATCAAATCCCACACAAAAACCCCATCTACCAATCACGTCTCTCCACGACTTGATTTGAATGCATGGCTTTTTTGCATGTTTTCTCCATGCGTGATACACCTTTACCCCCTCCACCCTTACCTCCACCCATACCTCCACCCATACCTCCACCTCCACCCCCTCTGCCCGGCTGCCTGCGCCCTCTCTCGGCTGCTCCTCCGCGGGTGTCCAGTGGCTGCTCCTCTGCCTCCAAGCTGCTGCTCTGGTTCTGCAACACTAGGCCCGTGCCTGTGTGACTGAAGGGGGCGCTCTAGAGCCGCTCTGAGCTGCGTACAAGTGAGTGGTTCCCAATCATTTACGACTTCTTCTTTCTGTCCTGTGGTGTTCAAACGGTTTCATTTGAAGATGAGATTGTTACGCTTATGTCTATAACTATTACAGCATTAATTACGGCTTTAAAGGGGACGTCTCATGGATATTTTGGAGCCGTAGTTTTTGTTTTTACATATTTTTTTTGACTTCTTAATTAAACAGACTTACAGGTTACTAGTTATTTCACTGCAGGTATTTGACCATGTTGTTTACATTGAAAGATGGATTGGTAGTTAGATAGATAGATAATTTGGTCTGTCTATAGGAGTGAGAATTGGAAAAAGAATTGACGATTGCGAAAACGTATTGCGATATTTTGGCCACAATTCCCAATCATTGGGATTTGATTTGATTCTGCGATATGTTGTAATTCATGGCCCTCATCAGACTGTTACACTCAAAGATCACATTTAGTATGGCCTACGCATTTACTGATGTGAAAACGCTCTCATTGGAACTTGGCGAATGAATCCAAATTAAACTCAAAGAAAATACCAAAGTGAAACAGAAATCTATATGAAATAAAAATGAAGTATTGTGATAATTTGCACTATTGTGTTAATTTAATTGTGTGCATAAAGATACTAAACAGAATCAACATTACTAACCTGATATATACTGTATTGGTAATAAACATACTGATATCTAGCAGTGAGTGCGGCTGTCTACAGGTAAAAAACTAAAACAAAGATCCATTTTCTTCCCCTTAATCCATTTCTGGGTCGGGGGGGTGGCAGTCAAAGCTGCACCCAGTCCACAGAGCACCAGCCCCTCACTGATCCTCCTGCAGGTGGTGAGTCCACAGGAGCTGAGATCTTTCAGTGGGGGCTTTGGGCAAAGTGGGGTTAAGTGTCTTGCCCAAGGACACAACGACAGCAGTCATCAGTGAGAGTCGTGAAGTAGGTCTTACGGTGGGCTCGAACCCACAACCTTCAGGCCCAAAGGCCAATGCTCTACCAACTGAGCTACTGTCTCCCTAAAGAACCCTAAAATGTAAATATAATGAAACAAAACTGTGGGTAAAAAACCAAACTAAAAAACCCCAAAAAATCCAAAACAAAAACAGGAATGAGACTGATAAATACACCAAGGAGGCAATCGGAGAAACCCGGTCGGAACAGGGTCTTTCTCAGTGGAGTTTGCATGTTCTCCCTGTGCCTGCGTAGGTGTCCTCCAGGTGCTCCGGTTTCCCCTACCACTAAAAACATGCTCACTAAGTTAAATCCTCCAGCTCTGGTCCTGACCAAGCCGAGCATCAACATCTGGAGATGGGTTCCCGGGCGCTGTTACCACGGCGACCACTGCTCCTGACGTCAGCCTTAGCGCAGGGGTCTCCAACCAGTAGCTCGCCAGCCCCTTACAGGTAGCTCGCCAAATGAATTAGAATTTAACAAATACACTTCAAAGAATACTTTTTGACCCATTACATATCGATTACAAGTATAAATATTGGGTTATACAGTATTATGGAGTATTTTATATTTGTTCTCTGAGTTTGGTCGTCATTATTAGATTGACTTTTATCACGACTGCAAAAAGGAGTAGCTCTCTGCCTGTTTGTATAAAAGTAGCTCTCTGATTGAAAAAAGGTTGGAGACCCCTGCCTTAGCGGCATCAGGATCTGGGTCAAATGCAGAGGCTGACTTTCATTGACATTTACACGAACAGATCCACGTCATGACAGGGGATTGGGGCCAGTCAAAATTCAATCCAAAATTATTTCATCTTCGCCATCGCAGAGACTTTAAAGACTTCTGGAGACAGAACTGCGAGCTGTCTGTGTTTTGATGAACTTTCACAATGTTTTGGGTTAAATGTGCTGAATGCGGTGAAGTGTCAGTTGTGTCTGTGTTTAGGCCAGTGTGGGCTTTACTTCCATCACATTCACCGATTACTCTGGATCCAGAATTCCCAAATTGGCCTCCGGGGAGTCCTCCAGTCGACTGTGAGCAAGTGCATGGAATATCTATGTCTTTAGATACATGTATGAGCTTTTATACCAATGTCAAGACATGAAAATGAGTTATTTTCAAGAGAATTTGAGCTTTTTACTCTTGACACACAAATAATGATAATGATAGTTTGTGAGGTTGCTTTTAGATTTTCTCTTTTAATCTGTTTTTGTGATACATGATGAAACTTTTCTCGTTCCCCTGTGTCCAAAGAGATAAATGTGCATAAACCCCGTCCTCTGAAGGGTATTGTAATCACCAGGGTTTGTCTGTCTGTCTGTTGACTCAATACGTCACAGACCTCCACATGTTTTGTTGCAGATTTGTAGAAACATTTCAGTAAAAGCTCAACATTTAACTGGATCCAGAATCTTACTACGGTCTGAAACTGTGCCTCTTGGTGGGAGTCTGTGGTCTACGAGTGACTTTCCAGTTGTCCGCAGTAGCCGGTGGGCTGTAGTTTTCTTTCTCTGAGGTGACTTTGCTCAAATGGTGCAGGATTAATCAGTCCAATAAGGAGAAAAAACAGCATCAGACAGTTTTTCTGAAATAATTAAGAATAAATCATAAAAATCATAAATCTCTTTAATTGACCTCGGTCCATGGAACGTGCTACACAAATAAACCTGCCTCACATACTGAGAACAGTTTCTTTGCAAAGAAATCCCTGTTCCATGGTCATCTCCTACATGTACGTCTGGTCTTACCATGTGTAAACTCTGGTCCATGATCATTTCCTACATGTACGTCTGGTCTTACCATGTGTAAACTCTGGTCCATGATCATCTCCTACATGTACGTCTGGTCTTACCATGTGTAAACTCTGGTCCATGATCATGTCCTACATGTACGTCTGGTCTTACCATGTGTAAACTCTGGTCCATGATCATGTCCTACATGTACGTCTGGTCTTACCATGTGTAAACTCTGGTCCATGATCATGTCCTACATGTACGTCTGGTCTTACCATGTGTAAACTCTGGTCCATGATCATGTCCTACATGTACGTCTGGTCTTACCATGTGTAAACTCTGGTCCATGATCATGTCCTACATGTACGTCTGGTCTTACCATGTGTAAACTCTGGTCCATGATCATGTCCTACATGTACGTCTGGTCTTACCATGTGTAAACTCTGGTCCATGATCATTTCCTACATGTACGTCTGGTCTTACCATGTGTAAACTCTGGTCCATGGAGAATGCGATAGTAAAATAATCTGTTCTGGTTCAATCCAAATATCAAGAAACTGAAGCCGGAGCAAGAGGAATGTTTAGTAAATGTCATTGAAGCAAAGATGTTGTGGCTCTACTCCCCATGGGCTCCGTTAGCGGCAAAGGAGATGGCTAAAGCTAGGCTACATGCTAAAGCTAGGCTAAATGCTAAAGCTAGGCTAAATGCTATATGCCTCACTCACTCGGGCTCATTACATACGTCACAGTAAACTAATCGTTTCAAGATGCCTAAACTTTCCAACGATTTGAAAAAAACAAAAACAAATTCTCCACATGTTAACTCTGGCTCACCCTGTAGGGAGCGCTAATGCTGCATTCTCCACATGTTAACTCTGGCTCACCCTGTAGGGGGCGCTAATGCTGCATTCTCCACATGTTAACTCTGGCTCACCCTGTAGGGGGCGCTAATGCTGCATTCTCCACATGTTAACTCTGGCTCACCCTGTAGGGGGCGCTAATGCTGCATTCTGTCATGAGGTGAGATGATGGAGGACTCAAAATTGCAGGAATGCCAAAAATAAGGGTTTATTGATAAAAAAGTCCAGATGAAACCAACTCAAAATCCAAAACCAAAACAGGACCAGGAACAGGACGGAAACAGACAGAGACATGAACAAGACAAGACAGGACGTTGACAAGACAATGGACCAGCACAAGGGGAGAGGAGCACAGGGTACAAATAGACACAGACACAGGTGAAACACATCAGGGCGGGGCAACAATCAGGACAGGGGAAACAGGACAGGAAGTCAAGCTAAAACTAATTCACAGATAAGATGTCAAAATAAAACAAATATACTAAAATAAAATCCACACCATAACACATTCTCCACATGTTAACTCTGGCTCACCCTGTAGGGGGCGCTAATGCTGCATTCTCCACATGTTAACTCTGGCTCACCCTGTAGGGGGCGCTAATGCTGCATTCTCCACATGTTAACTCTGGCTCACCCTGTAGGGGGCGCTAATGCTGCATTCTCCACATGTTAACTCTGGCTCACCCTGTAGGGGGCGCTAATGCTGCATTCTCCACATGTTAACTCTGGCTCACCCTGTAGGGGGCGCTAATGCTGCATTTTCCTGTTTTTCACATTGGAGTCATCAGACGAGTGAAGCCGCTGTCGCCTGGGACTGACCTACGCCCAGTTTAAGCCCAATAACATGGACTCACAACAATACCATTATTTAACACACAACAGCACACAACAGCACACACACAACAGCACACAACAGCACACAACAGCATACACACAACAGCACACAACAGCATACACACAACAGCACACAACAGCATACACACAACAGCACACACACAACAGCACACAACAGCACACACACAACAGCACACACACAACAGCATACACACAACAGCACACAACGTCACAACAGCACACAACAGCACACACACAACAGCATACACACAAAAGCACACAACGTCACACACATCACACAACAGCGCACAACAGCACACACACAACAGCACACAACGTCACACACATCACACAACAGCCCACAACAGCACACACACAACAGCACACAACGTCACTCACATCACACAACAGCACACAACGTCACAAGAGCACACAACGTCACAACAGCACACAACGTCACACAATAGCACACAACATCACACAACGTCACACACATCACACAACAGCACACAACAGCACACACACAACAGCACACAACGTCACACACATCACACAACAGCCCACAACAGCACACACACAACAGCACACAACGTCACTCACATCACACAACAGCACACAACAGCACACAACGTCACAAGAGCACACAACGTCACAACAGCACACAACGTCACACAATAGCACACAACATCACACAACGTCACACACATCACACAACAGCACACAACAGCACACACACAACACAGCCTCTCACCCACGTCATGTGACATCACTAACCATCAGATCCAGTCCATGACACACGTGGAGCAGTCTGACAGCAGTGGGGCCGAAGATGTGTGCCAAAAGTTGTGAAAAATAAGGAAAAAACGGCTAAAAAAGGACAAAATGTATCTTTATTTGAGCACTTTTTGACTGAGCCAGATTTGCAAATGGGACAAAGCAAAATGATTGAGTTTTAAAAGAGGCAGAAATGTCTTCCTTGGAATGAGAGAATCTTGTTTTGAAACAGAATGAGCTCAAATTAAGATAAAAAAAACACAAAATTCAAGCATTTATTCATTCATTTATTTTATAGATGGATATAGTTTTTTACAGACTCTTAGTCCAGACGACACTAGAACTTTATATTTTTCCTTTTCAGTGTAAAAACCCAACAGCTGCTGAGTTATAAGTCATTTTAAAACACATTTATTTCTGAAAAAAAGCCATTTTCTGGACATTTTTGGTTCAGCTCAAGCGTAACTGTCCACACTCCTGTTAGCCTCGATGATTGTGATGAAAATGTCGTAATGTAACCAAACTCAAACGACCTCTACGGCCTTCACAGAACCAGAACCAGCGTGGTCTGGGCTGCTCCACGACAATATTAAAACCTTTCATATTTCTAAACAGAGTCCTTTTTCTCCGGCTGTGAGGTGTGAGTGTAGGAGAGAAGGAGTGACGGTTAGAGGTTCATCAAGTTGATAGGGGACTGGATGTGCGGGATGTTTAGAGGTGAGATTGTTGTGTTGTTTCAGAAAGAGGGCGTACAGGTGTTTTTTAGTTCGAGCAGTTTATGAATAAAGGTTTTAATAATATATTATATTGTGGGGAAGTCTAGATTCTCAGATTGAGTGGAGGAGTGTTTGGGAGGTTGTGTTGTTGTTGTATGGTGTGTTAGATGTGGCGGAAGGATAAGGGAAGAAAATGGAAGGTTGATGTAATTCTTGTATTAATGTTTTATGTTCAAAATGGAGATAGAGGTGATAGGGGTTAAAGGTTTAATATTGGTTTTCCAAAATCAGACTATATAATTAAAAAGAAAAGCATAAAATAGGCATAAAAGTTAAAAGAAAGACCGTTAAGGTGAAGAGATAGTTGTTGTCGAGAAGAATGTTTTTAATGGATTTTAAAATCGAGAAGAGATGTTAATTTAGGAAGATGTAGAAATTGGAGATTTGCAATTGTTAAAGTATAGTTTGTAGTCTGATTTATGTTGGTTTATGGGAAATATATTTACAAATTATGGATAGATTCTAACTTGTTTTATAGTAGATAAGATATTCTTCATTGTACGTGATATCTGTTTTGTTGTACAGTTGAAGAGATGGGGAAGGATGAGCGAAATGTGAAATCATTAAATTTATTTCATCATTGTAATATATTTGAAGAAAAGGAACTAAAATTTGGAGTAAGGTTTTTTTAATGGGGGAGTGGTGAGGGAGGTAGGTGAAAGACTTTTTAGTAAGTGTTTTGGACGTTAAAGTTTATTAATTATCAAACAAGGTTATTTTTATGAGTAGTATGTGAAAAGGATGTGGTGAATGGGATGATAGATAATGTCTTAGAATGAGAACGAGTCAGGCGTAGGTAAAGGGTTGACGTGCGGTAGAGGGTAAAGTCAAAAAAAAAAGTTTCAGTGTTAAGGTTCAGAGATTTCTTTTATGTATAAGTTGTTAGTTTTGAATGGTTTAGGTCATTTACAGAAGAAGGTTGGGTTCGATTACTCAAGGTTTCGGTGTGGAATTTGCATGTTTCATGTTGTAGGTTTTTGGGATGAGAAATAGTGAATTAATTATCTTTTATGTTTATATTGCGGTTTGGGTGCAGAAGTTAGGGATGGATTCCTTAGTAAATTTAGCTTTGGGTGAATTGATATATGAGCTCAGGTGTCTGGGTTTAGGTATCGGGGGGATTAAATAAAAAAGGAGGGGTTTTTAAAAGGATGTATTGATGGGTAAGATTAGAGATGTAGTGTGTATAGATTTATATGAATATAGTTTTATAAAGTGAACAGATATATAATTGATGATTGTATTCTATTGGAAAAATCAACTGGAAAAATGTGAAAAATAAGAAAATTGGGAAATGTTGTGGTTTTTTTTTCTTATGTATTGAAGTGGTTTTAATGGTAACATTTTAGTTTGAACAAAACAAATGAAATGAATCATTGGGGAGAAGGCTATATGTGTTTTGGTGTTATTTTATGTATTACAAGTTATTATTACATTTTAGAAAATTAAACATAAAGTGTATTTGTGTTAAATTGATATAAGTAATAAATATTGGAGATTAACAATAAATGTTAAATAATATAATAATATATTTAATTTGGAGGCGCGGTTGAGAGTGAGTGTGTGGTTAATTTGTATGGGAAGGGGGATGGCGGAGGGGGAGAGCGTGGTATTTAAGGGGTTTGGTTTTGGAAATATAGGGGGTATGGTGAGAATCGTAAAGAGACGGGTGTGTAGGTTGGGTTGTTTTCATAAAGAGGGCGGTGATGGTTGGATGGTCTGTGTGCTTTGATTAGTTTGAAGAAGAATTTTATATTGGGAAGGGGATTCTTACAATAGCACTGGTAGGATCTAAAGGGGATTGAGGGACGAGTGAAGAGGGTTAAGCAGAGAGGGTGAATGGGGATTAAAAAAGTTGGGAGAGGAGAGGTTTCAAGAAATGGAGGGTCGAGATTGGTGAAAGAAGAAGACTATGATCAATATGGAGAGGAAGGTCTGTGAGAGTGGGGTGTTATGCAGGATAGATGTATTTGAGTGTGTGTGTGTGTGTGTGGTTGATGTGTGTGTGTGTGTGAGTGGTGTGTGATGTGTGTGGTGTTTGGGTGTGATTGTGTAAGGATTTTGATAGGATTAAAGTGGGATAAGATTAATAAATTACAAAGGAGTATATGCGTGTTTTGGAGTGACAAAATTAGTATAAGGTGAGGATTTGTTTTTAATTAGGTAGAAATTAATGTAAAAAATATAAGATATAATAAAAAGGAGAAAATAAATAGATGAAAAAGATGAGGTTATTTGGTTAACGGTCTCGTGATGTTTTTTTATTTATGTTTTTGAAGTGTTTTAGTTTATTCTGTGTTTTATTTTAATAATCTAAATTAATAATAAATTCTATTTTAATATCATGAGGTAGGAAGAGGGCGTTGTTAACCAGAAGTATGTTAGTGTAGTTTGATTGTTAAAAGTTTATCTTTAGTAATTTATTATATTATCAGAGGGGGGTTTATTATTATTATTTAAACTCATGTTATAAGATGATTAGAAACTTTATGAGTCATTAAAGTTGAACATAAACGAAATGTGAATATTGTAAACAGTGAGATGGAATAAAACACAGATAAATATTTCGTATATGAGGATGTAAAAGAAAAGTATTTTATAAGTTTTAAAGAATGTAAATTATTAGAGAATTTATGTAATAAAGAAGTAGAGAAAACGTTAGAAAAAAGAATGCGTTATAAAAAAATTAAAGGGAGAGGAATGTAATGATGATAAAACTTATAAAGTGGGGTACTAATTTTTTTTTACTATTGATGTTTGTTTGTGGACAAAAACAGGGTGATTCCGTAAAATAATGTTGATGTGAAAGATATTTGCTTAGGGGTGGGAGGTGGGTGGTGAGGGTTATTATTTTCTTTTTCTGTTTGAAAGTTATTAACATGTGCAGAGTTAAAATAAAGATGTGAATATTAAATGTAGTTTTAATAGTTTATTTTGTGGTTTAAAAGTGAGGTCGTTTAAGAGTATATCAGTTGTTTAAAATGTAATTTAATTAAAGTGTTATGTGGGTATTTAATATTTTAATAACTGAATAAAGTATTTAATATAGAAAATTTGATGTTGTGGCAGGTAAATAAAATAAGGAATAAATAATAATAATAATGATAATATAATAATAATATAAGTCAGTTTTATGAAAGGGTGATAAATATACGTATACGTGTGGGGACTGAGGGGAGGAGGCAATGGTGATCGTAAACAATAAACAGTTCTGTGGGGGAAGTGTTTGAAAGGACTAAAGTTTGGCTTTTGGAGAGAAGAAGAGTCTAAATTTAGGAAGGGTGTTTATGGTTTTTTTGTGATGAATTGAAATGAGTTTTGTTGATTGGGTCGCAGGAGGCAGTTCTGTGTTAGAGTAGCAGAGGAGTTGTGTCCTCGGTCCAGAGGAGGAAGTCTGCGTTAATGTTGGATGGTGGCAGTTCTGAGTCTCAGAGTTCAGGGGAGGGTCCTGTGTTAGAAGCGAGGCGGGAGTCCTGTGTTCAGAGTGCAGAGGCCAGTATGCGTTAAGTGTCAGGATGAGGCAGTTTTGTTCGAGTGCAGGAGGGTTGTGAAGGTAGAGGAGGAGTTGTGTTCGGTGATGAGGAGTTGTGCTCTCAGAGGAGGAGGCAGTTGTGTTAGTGTAGGGGGCCAGTCTGTGTCTCAGAGTTGAGGAGGAGTTGGTTTAAGGTAGGTTGGGCGTCTGTGTTCAGAGGTAGAGGAGGCTGTCTGTGTTAGAGTAGAGGAGGCGTGTGATGTAGCGTAGAGAGGCTCTGTGTTTAGATTCAGTAATGTTTATTAGTTTTATTAGGTACTTCATTGTTATTTCATTTTTAATTTACTTATTTCTTGTTGTACTTGATAGAGGTGTAAAGTAGTGTTGTAAAGTGGGTGGTGATAGATTGTTTAAGGTGGGGTTGGAGGTGATATTTATGGAGTGAATGGGTTTATTATGGTAAGGGGTTGAGATTTGTTTGTAGATGATCTGTTCGGGGTGCAAGGAAACATAAAATTGTGTTTTGTTGGGGTGTTAGGACGACAGATAGATGTTTTGGATAGAAAGCGAAAAGATGCATTTGTTGGTTTATTTGTTTGAAGGTAATAGTGTATTGTGACAGAGGGTAGAGATGAAAGAAAGGTTGAGAGGATAAGGTGTCTATTATTAAATTTTTTTCTAGGTTAAAGGGGTAGGTGGGTAACGGGAAGGGCGATGGGGGGTTCACTTCATAATTAGGGAACGTTTGACTTTTGGCGGCTCCAACTTCGGTGTTCTTCGGGAACAAAAAAACTGGGATGAGGAGGAATGGATTGTGGAGGGTTGCTTGAACTAAGAACGGTTGCGGGGGAAGGAGCGGGAGAGGAGCATGTCACGAGTGAGGGTGCGCTTGGAGAGGTGTTATGTGAAAGGGATGAAGATCTCGGAAGGAGTGAAGGACGGGCTGAAGGACTGTGCGGTCGGAGGAAAGATTCTAATCGAGTCAAGAGGGATGGAAGGAAGGGGATTAGATCAATTGAGAGAAGGGGGACGAGTCGGGATGGAGATTTGTGTTGTGATCAAGGCAACAGCGATAAGTTAGGCGGAGGATCATGTCTAACGGTAGTAGTTGCGAAGGTGAGGGGATTTTTGTTGTGTGTTTTTTTATGCGGTAGAAAAAGTAATAGTGATAGAAAAGAGAAATGTGAGAAAAGCGAGAGAGAGAGAGAGATTATCCAAGACAGAAGAGATAGAAGCGAACTGAGGTGTAGAGGATGAGGTTGTGGATAGATGAGGTGTAGAAAGGATGGGTGTGAAGGACTGAGGTAGATAGGATAGGTGTAGATTGGGAAGAGTTGTAGTTGGATGTGTAGATCAGGTGAGGTTGTGGTAGGATCTGAGGTTGTTGATCAGGACTAGGGTGTAGATCCAGGATAGTGTTGATTTCAGGATGAGGTTGTAGATAGGAAGAGGTTGTTAGAAGGATGAGTGTTGGTTTTAGGATGAGGCAGTAGTAGGACTGCGGTTGTAGAAAGGATAGGTGTAGATAGGTGGGTGTAGATAGGATCTGAGGTGTAGGGTAGGGAAGAAGGATTGGTGTAGGATCAGGATGAGGTGAAGAAGGATGAGGTTTGTTTCAGGATGAGGTGTGATAGGATGAGGTGTTGATCAGGGATGAGGTTGTAAATAGGGAGTGGCTGTTTGTTTAGGAACTGGGTGTAGATAAGGTATGAGGTTGTAGTAGGATAGGTGTTGAAC
This sequence comes from Knipowitschia caucasica, assembly GCA_964034765.1. Lineage (NCBI taxonomy): Eukaryota > Metazoa > Chordata > Actinopteri > Gobiiformes > Gobiidae > Knipowitschia > Knipowitschia caucasica. The sequence continues at coordinate 42,727,181 of OZ035830.1, forward strand.
AGGATGAGGTGTAGTAGGACTGGCTGTTGTTTAGATGAGGTTGTAGAAGGATGAGGTTTGGTATATGATGGGTGTAGATAGGATGGGATGTAGAACAGGATCGTTGTGAACGGATTATAGAGTAGGATGAGGTTGTGATCAGGATCAGGTGTAGTAGATGCGGTTGAGATCGGATAGGTTTTGTTGATAGTAGGTGTGTTCAGGATGTGGCTGTAGATAGGATGGGTGTAGGAGTAAAGGTGAGAAAAGAAATAAATTAAAGATATATTTACAAATGATTTTAGGAATTAGTTCTCTTTCGTGTGTCTGAAGTTTATGAATAAAAAAGGAGGGGGATATGGATAATTAGTTATCTGGAAAAAGATTGGCTTTTGTAGTTTTTTATAGCAGTAGCATACTAATATGGCCGTAGATTGAAATACTGGGACGGAGGTGAGTAGATGATAGGGTGTGTATAGATGGGAAGTGGTTTTAATGCTGAATGGAGATGACAGTGAGGAAGTGTTTAGTGTAAAAAAGTGGAAAGAGGGGGTTTCGTAGCACACATGAGTGAAAATGTAGACTTTTATTTTGAATTTGGTGAGATGGGATATGATTTCTAAGTGATAGTAAAAAAAGCACATGAAGATGCATTGTACAGGTGAGAGAGTGAGGTCATAGATAGCTAGTATAGTAGAAGGCAGATAAAAAGAAGATAGTAGATAGCTAAAGAGACGATAGAAGCTGATAGTAGAATGATCGATAGAGATAGATAGATTATAGTAAGATAGTAGAGATAGGAGAAAGATAGATAGTGGATAGATAGAGATAGATAGAGCATAGAGAGAAGAGAAAGAAAGATCGAGGATAGATAGATAGATTAGATGATAGATAGTTAGATAGATAGATAGAGATAGTAGAGAGTAGAGAGTAGATAGAATAGTAGATAGATAGATAGAGTAGAAAGAGGGTAGATAGATAGTATAGATAGAGAGATATATAGATAGTTAGATATATACGGAAGGTAGTGAAAGTAGTAGTGAAGAAAGATAGATAGAGCTAGAGGATAGATGATAGATGATAGAAGATCTCCGTAGTAGATAGAAATATAGATTATGTTGTAGATAGTGGAGAGTGAGAGAGAAAATAAAAATAAAATTGATAAAATAAACAGTAAGTAATGTGTATTTATATAGCGCTTTTTACAGGCAAGTATGTAAAGATTAAAATGTTCCGAACAAAAAGAAGCTAAAATATTACTAATACAAGCAAAGTCAAGTACGAAATTAGGAGAATAAAAAAGAAATAAAATTTGTAAAAAAAAAAACAATGTTTAGAGGATGTGGGTTTAGTAGTTGGATTCAGTAAGACCGAGGAGAGTTATATTTGATTTTTGTTCAAGGGTTTAGTTTTGATGGTTATTGTTTTCAGATAGGAAAATAGGTTCTTATTTTAGTACTTGGAGATTAGTTTATAATTGATTTATTTAACTTATATGCATTTGTTTTTTCAAGTTCATACAATGTTTATTATAAACAGTTGTGATATAATCGTATAGAATGTAAATTGAGTATGGATTCAGGTGGTTGATGTTGTCCTAGAGGAGCTGGTATTAAGATAAATTTGAAATGAATTTTTTTACCAATTCTTTTTCTCTCCTGTGTTGTTGTTTGAGAGAGTGTAGAATAATTGGGTGAAGTGTCAGTTTGAGTTAAAGAGAGTCGTTGTGTTGGAGAGAGGGGAGTTTAGGTGAATTGGGTAAGTTTTACATTCAATTAGGATTATAAAAATTGTATGTAGTTAAAAGCATTTTTTGAATTGAGAAAACAAATTGGATGTTAGTTATATAGATAGAAATAAAATAGATAGGTGTGGAATGAGCGGTTCGGGGAAATGAGAAAGATGTGAGTGGAGTTGGGGGGGGGTAAAATTCATGACAAACAGAGCGGGAAAGCTTATAAGGCAAAAGTTTAACTAGCGAGTTTTGTTGTGATGTATCAAAATGAAGAGAGTCGTCTGGAAACCGAAGTTGTTTTGTGTTTACAATGTTATTTATCTTGTATTGTGAGATGTTGTGTGAGGAGGGAGTTGTTTTATTATTTAAAATATAGTTATTTTGAATTGTAAGTATTGGTAGCTATGTGTAAATGGTATATAATACATAATTAATTATATAGATGAATTTTATTTTTAATTTTGTGTGTGACCATATTATTATTATTATTATTATCTATTATTTATTATTATTATTAAAAAAAAAATTTTATTTTAATTTTATCTATTAATATTATAATTAATATTATTATAATATTTATTATTATATTTATATTAATTTTATATTTTAATTTATATTATATTATTATTTTATTTTATATCATATTATTATATTATTTTATTCTTCTTATTTATCTAATATTTATTATCATCTATAATTATTATCTTATTATTTTATTTTATTATTATATATTATTATTATTTATTTATTTATCTATTTTTATCAATTCATATATCTTTTTTATAATAATTATTATGTATCTATTATCTATCTTTATTATTATTAGTCTCGTCTACCTGGTTAAATGCTTGTTTTTGGTTTAGTTTATAGAAAATGTTGTAGAAATCGTGAGTTTGTGTGATGATTCAGATGGGATACTTTAATGTATAACATTTTGCTCTGAAATCTTGTGTGCGGCGGAGTGTGAGTGTGTGTGGGAGGAGCCGATCTGTGTCTTGGAATTTCGCAGTATTACGGAGAGGAGGTGAGGGTTTATAGTCTATTATGACAGCGTTTCGGATTTTGGTATTGCGAATTTATAGATGGGGAGTATAAAGAAAGAAAGAGGTTTTGTGGAAGTGGGAGGGTGAATTGATCATTGTTGTTGTGAATTAGTGAATGGGAGGCGGGAGTAAGCGAAAGAGGTATATTCTATAGCATTTTGTAAGTATGTTGGGATTCTTAATTTTGTATGTTTGGTTCTCGTGAGTTGGGTTACTCATATGGATTAGATCAGTTGAAAAAAGTGAGTCAGGATTACAGTGGAGTCTGGATTAAACTAGTAATGGATTACGTGAGTCTGGTTAACTAGTCGGATCTACAGCTGTTGGATTACAGACTGAGTTGGGTTAGTGTCTTGTTAAGCTGAGTTGACACGTGTGGGTTAATCAGTCTGAAAAAAGTGGTTGGATTAAGTAGTTGATCTACAGCTGGTTGGATCTAATAGTTGGATAAAGATGTGAAACTGTGATTTGGTTTAATAGTTTGGATTAAGTAGTTGGATCTAGTCAGCTGAAACACAGTAGATGGTTAAAGTCGTTTGATTCGCTGAGTTGGATTAGTGAGTCTGGGTTAGTCAGTCTGGATCTTGTAGTTGGTTTAGCTGAGTAGGATCTAGCTCTTAGATTAAGTCAGTTGAACAAATTAGTTGGGGTTAAAATAGTTGGATTAATCGTTGAAAACGTGGAGATGGTTAATGATTTGGTTTTACAAAACAGTTGGATACAATAGTAGGATCTAGTGGTGTATCTACAATGTTGGATAAGTGATTTGGTTAGTCGATGGTTCTAGTGTTTGGATTCAGTAGTTAGGATAATAGTTGGATAAGTCAGATTGGGTTATGTTGTCTGTGTGGAGTAGATTTCTTTCTCTTCTTGTTATGGGTTTTAAAGGTTTTTGTTTTTTCAGGATTGATTGTTTTTCTGATGCGTTATAAAACAACAAGAAAGTTATGTTAAGTGATTTTGAGGTTAGAGATGTTGGATTCGCGTGAATGTGGTTGCGGCTTGTTAGATCGAACAAAATATAGGGGATGGTGTGGGATGTCTTTTGGGAATGATTTAGTCCTTTTAGGCGCTTGATCGTGGTGAGATTGTCTTGTGACGATCTGGGTTCATCGTTGGAGATATTATATTTGGTGAGGTTGGAACACTAGGTACTATGTGAGGACGATGGGGGGTCTTGTTCGGCTGCTTGTGGAGGAAGCGTTATGTTGAAGGCGGGGAGTGGTCATATGTTTTGTGCGGTTGTTGTTGGGATTGGGGAAGAATCGAAGGGTTGGAGGAAAGAAGGGCGAGGTGGGTGGGGTCGGGGAAGGTGTAGGTGAGGTGGAGGGGGCCTGGTGGCGTTAGTTGAGAAGAGTGGAGAGAGAAGAAGGTAGGATAGATAGATGCTGTTAGACTTTTTGTTGTATTTAGTAGTGTGTAGGGAGTTAGGTATTTGACCTTGTGACTACAAAATTAGGCGAAAATTGGATTTTTGTCTTTATGATCAGAATGAAGAATTTTTAGTTGGTGAAGGAGAAAGAGTGGTTAGGTTCTTGCCAGTGAGAGGTCATCTACAAAGATTTCGAGGGTTTGGTGGGTAGTGAAAAAATAAAGAATAGGTTGGTGAGATGATTAATGGGAGATGGAAAAGAGTCTGAGTACACGCGACATTAAGTCAGCTTTAGTCGGTGATGGGTGAAGGTGAAGAAAGTTAAAGTAAGGTGAATTATAAGGTGAATAATGGAATGAAGGTGGAGTAATATAATGTGTAAAAGTATATGTGACTCTAAGAGCAAGGACGGTGTGGGGGAACTCTGAGAGCAAGGATGGTCTGAGGATTGGGAGAAGGATGGTCTGTGCGGACTTGAGGAGAAGGGATGGTTAGGATTTAGGAGGAGGATTGTCTGTTGGACTTGAGAACGAAGGGATGGCTTGTGGGATTGGGAGAAGGGAATTGGCTATGTGGGATTTAGGAGACAGGGGATGGTTATTGTGGGTTGGGAGAAGGGACTGGTTGTGGGATTTGAGGGAAGGAAGGTCTGTGGGATTGAGGAGACAGGGTATGGTATTGGGGAATTTAGGGAGTAGGGACTGGTTGTGGATTGGGAGCGGATGGTCTGTGGGGGGGGTGGGGGGTGGGGGAAATATTTTGAGGAGAAGGACGGTTGTGGGACTCGAGGAGACTGGAAGGCTATCTGGGAATATGGGGGGGGCTGGTTGTGGGAAATGAGGAGAAGGGATGGCTTGCTGGGCTTGAGGTGAAGGGCTGGCTTGCAGGTAGAGTAGGGATAAAATGGGTAGGTGTTTCAGATATGAGAAAATAAAAAATGCCAATTGAGATGGTTCTTTTGTGAGTAAATTAAATTTGATAGGTAATTTCAAGAGATTAAGAGGTTGGTGTGTGTGAATGGTGGAGGTGGTGGGAGGGGGGTGGCAAGTTGTCGTCAGTAGTGTTGCCGGGCAGTGTGGTCAGTAGTGTATGTCACAGTGTGTAGGAGTGAAAACTGATGGTTTATTATAATTTTATATTATTTTATTATTATTATTAATTATTACTGAGTAAATAATTTGAATGGAGTTAATATTGATAGATTAGTGAGTTTAAATATAATGTCGATTGTGAGTTAGCAAAATTACTAGGAATATATTAACTGTTTTTAAATTTGGGTATCACTTTTAAACAAAAAATAACTTTGTATAACCCATTACAAATAATTATTCTGTTTAAGGTCAATATTATCAAATAATACCCGAGTCTATTTACACTAGCTGAAGCAGCGGAAAAATTTGTTTTGCTTTAAGTTTATCACTTGTTTGTCTGAAAAAATTATTATGAAAGAGAAAAGAATAGGTACAGTTTTAATTGTTATCAACTTATGGGATGGTTTGTTTATGAGTTATTTGATTTTTTAGTCTGAAAGTTTGATTTCTGTTGTGTGGTGATTGAAGAAAGATTTTAGTCTTAAAGTTTTGTTGGAGATTAAGAATATTAATTGTAGAGTTATATATGTTTTTTTATAGAGTAGAAAATTGAATCTAATAGCTGGATAGAATTATATATTACGTTGTATTGTCAGATTTGTAATGAAATAAGTTTAATTATCTTTATATTATAAATGGATAGAAAATAGATTGGTGAATATAAGATGATAAGAAGAAAGGTATGTTGAAGGTACTGTATGGAGAGTTCGAATTGCTTGTTTTAGGTGGTTTTACGTACATTGGAAATTAAGATTAATTTGATAATAATAAATAATGAAATAGAAATAAATCATAATGAAAAAAAAAATAAAAAGAATGCGATTAAAAAAAAAATGGAAGTGAGAGCTGGGTTTGAGCATAATGTTAGTTGATTTTACAGAAAATTGATTTTTATAAGAATCTCAGTTATTGCTTTTACAGTCTTTATTTGCATGAGTTGAATAAAAAAAATTTTCGAGATATTTAGTAAAGCGTAATGAGTAGTGGTTTAGTTTTATGTAAAGTTGTATAGTTAATGATAAAATGATTAAAAAAAAAACAAAAGCCAAACACACAAAAAACACACAAAGGAATGAGTTAAGTGATTGAGGGAAGTTGCAATTTTTATATTGATGTTAATTTGGTTTTTGTGGATACTCGACGTCGTAGTCGGGATTTTTTGAACTTTTGCGGGAGATTGTTTTTATCGGGATTGATTTAGCGCGTTTTGTCGTTTTCACGTGTTATGCTTTGGAGATGCAGTGTAAGTAATAATTGATTTAATGATTTTCGTTAAAAATAGTGTGGATGAGGGATGAGGGGAGGGGGGGAGATAGGGGGAGATACGTTGGTTATGGAGGGAGAGGGGGCGAGTTTAAGTGGGTGGAGAGATAGGAGGGATTTAGGAGTGATGATTGAGTCATAACGGATATCTTTATAGCACGTGTTTTGGTATCATGAGTGAAAGTTTAGCAGGATTTGCGTGGAGAGCGGCGCTAAATAAATATATTCTTAGATGTATTTAATATTTATTTTTAATTGCGAATATATAAGTTAATATTAATATAAGACAAATTAATTGTATGGTTTAAAAGGTTGTATATATAAAGGTTGTTTAATACAGAATAAAATAATAATAATAGGTATTTTGATTGCAGTTTATTTGTTTGGACAGAGTAAATGTTTGATTAGAAACTTAAGGCATAGAAAAAGCTATTAATTTTCGTGATTTTTTAGGTTTTAGTTGTAGTATTAGGAGAAATAAATTGGTGGATAATTATATATTTTGCTGTTATTTATAAAGCTTTAGAATAAGATAATTTTTAATAATTGTTGGAATCGGTTACATAATAGATTTAATATTAGGTTAATAAGGATAGGGGAGAGGGGGATAGGACGCTGGAGGGATGATGAGTAGGTAGTGAGTTGGGGAATTTAGTGGTGAGGATATTGGGATCTTAGTATGGGTGAAGGGAAGGATAAAGATAAGAAGAGTAATTATAGGTATTTTTTGGAAGTAGATTAGGACATGTGGAGAAATTCCATTCTCAGGTGGAGGTGAAGACAGGATTTTTTGAGAGGAAGGAGGAAAATAGGCAACAAGAAGTTATATCTTAAGGAAGAGTGCTGAGCTGTAATGAAGATTTTATTTGTAGGCAGGTTCTCTCGGTACCGAGCTGGCAGAGCTTTGCGCTGCGTGGATGAGGTGGTATTTGAACTAAATGCTTGATGGTTTAAAATGGTTTTAAAGAGGTACTGATAAAAATAATATGAGTTTTGATATAAGATAGAAACTGTGGTGAGGAGTGTGAGTATCAACATGGGGAGTGAAGGAGGTCTGTTTATATATTATTAACTTTAAGTGATTGTTGTGTCTGTTTTTCAAAGAATGGATTATAATGAGTGTGCATACGATTATGAGGATTAAGTTTGCAGGTTTCTGTGCTTTAGATGTAAAGATGTGAGTCTGCTGTGGGATGAGGTTATCATATTTATTAATAAAAAAGTGTGATAATTATTATGAGAAGTTAGTAATTATTTGGTGCTGTGTGTGTGGGTTGGTGGGGTGTGGTGTGTGGTGGTGTGGTTGGGGTGTGGTGGGTGGGTGGTGGTGTGGTGGGGTGTGTGGTGGTGTGGGTGTGGGGTGTGGTGTGGTTGGGTGGTGGGTGTGGGGTGGTGGTTGTGTGGTGGTGTGGGTGGTGTGGGGTGTTGGTGGGGGTGTGTGGGGTGGGTGGTGGGTGTGGGTGTGGTGTGGTGTGGGTGTGGGGTGGTTGGGTGTGGGTGGGTGGTGTGGGTGTGGTGGGGGTGGTGTGGTGGTGGGGTGGTTGGGTGTGGTGGGTGGTGGGGTGGGTGTGTGTGGTGGGGTGGGTGTGTGGGGTGTGGGGTTGGGTGGTGGTGGGGTTGTGGTGTGGTGGTGGGTGTGGGGTGTGGTGGGTGTTGGGGGTGGTGTGGTGGGGTGGTGGTGGTGTGGTGGTGGGTGTGGGGTGTGGGTGGGTGGTGGGGTGGGTTGTGGTGGGGTGTTGGGTGGTGGGTGGGGGGTGGTGTGGTGGGGTGTGGGGTGTGGGTGGGTGGTGTGGTGTGGGGGGTGTGGTGGGGTGGGTGGGGTGTGGTGGGTTGGGGTGGGGTGTGGTGGGTGGGGTGTGGGTTGGTGGGGTGGGGGTGTGTGGGTGGGGTGGTTGGGGGTGGTGGGGGTGTTGGGTGGGGGTGTGTGTGGTGTGGGGTGTGGTGTGGGGTGGTGGGTGGGGGGGGTGTGTGGGTGGTGGTTGGGTGGTGTGGTGTGTGGGGTGGTGTGGGGGTGTGGTGGTGGTGTGGTGTGGGGGGGGTGGTTGTGGTGTGTGGGGTGTGGTGTGTGGGGTTTGGGGTGGTGTTGGTGGGTGGTGTGGTGGGTGGGGTGGTGGGTGGGGGTGTGTGGGGTGGGGTGGTTGTGGGTGTGGGGTGGGGTGTGGTGTGTGGGTGGTGGGTGGTTGTGGTGGGGTGTGTGGGGTGGTGGGGTGTGGGTGGTGGGTGTGGTGGGTGGTGGTTGGTGTGGTGGTGGGTGGGTTGGGGTGTGGTGTGGTTTGGGGTGGTGGGGTGGTGGTTGTGGTGGTGTGGGTGGGTGGGTTGTGGTGGGGTGTGGGGGTGGTGGTGGGGTGGTGGGTGTTGGGTGGGTGTTGGTGGTGGGGGGTGTGGGTGGTGGGTGGGGGTGTGGGGTGGTGGGTGTGGGGTGGTTGTGTGGGTGGTTGGGTGGGGTGTGGGGGGTGGTGGGGTTGTGGGTGGGGTTGGGGGGTGTGGGGGTGGGTGGGGTGTGGGTGGGGTGGGTGTGTGGTGGGGGTGGGGTGTGGTGTGGGGTTGTGGTGGTGGGGGTGTGGGTGTGTGTTGGGGTGGGGGGTGTGGGGTGTGGGGTGGGGGTGGTGGGTGGTGGGTTGGGTGTGGTGGGTGGTGGGGTTGTGGGGTGGTGTGGTGTGTGGTGGGGTGGTGGTGTGGTGGTGGTGTGGGTGGTGGGTGGTGGGTGTGTTGGGTGGGTGGTGGGGGTGGTGTGGGTGGGTGTGTGGGTGGTGGGTGTGGGTGGGGTGGGTGTGGTTGGTGGGTTGGGTGTGGGTGGTGTTTGGTGGGTGTTGGGTGGTGGGTGGGGGTGGGTGTGGTGTGGGTGGGGTTTGGGTGTGGGTGGGGGGGTTGTGGTGGGTGGTGGGGGTGTTGGTGGTGGGGTTGTGGGTGTGTGGGTGGGTGTTGTTGGTGGTGGTGTGGGGGGTGGTGTTGGTTGGGTGGGGGTTGGGTGTGGTGTTGTGGGTGGTTGGGGTGTGGTTTGGTGGGGTGGTGTGTGTGGTGGGTGTGGTGTGTTGGGTGGTGTGGTGTGGGGTGGTGGTGGTGTGTTGGGGTTGGTGTGGGGTGTGGGGGTTGTGGGTTGGTGTGGGTGGGGTGTGTGGTTGGGTTGTGGGTGTGTTGTGGGGTGGTGGTGTGGTGTGGGTGTGGTTGGTGTGGGTGGGTTGGTGTGGGGGTGGTGGGGGTGTGGTGTGGTTGGTGGTGGGGTGGGGTTGGGGGTGTGGTGGGGGTGTTTGGGGGTGGGGTGTTGGTGGTGGGGGTGTGGGGTGGTTTGTGGTGGTGGTGGGGTGTGGGGTGTGGTGTTGGGGGGTGTTGGGTGTGGGGTGGGTGGGTGTTGGTGTGTGTGGTGTGGTGGGGGTGTGGGTGGTGTTGGGTGGGGTGGTGTTGGTGTGGGGTGGTGGGGTTGGTGTGTGGGGGTGTGTGTGGTGGGGGTGTGTGGTGGGTGGGGTGGTGGTTGGGTTGGTGTGTGGGGGTGTGGTGGGTGTGTTGTGTGGGTGTGGGGTGTGGGTGGTGGTTGGTGGGTGTTGGGGTGGGGTGTGGGGGTGGGTTGTGGTGGGGTGTGGGGGTGTGGGTGGTGTGGGGTGTGTTGGTGTTGGTGGGGGTGGTGTGGTGTGGGGTGGTGTGGGTGTGGTGGGTGTGGTGTGGTGGTGTGTGGTGGTGTGGGTGGGGTGGTGGTGTGGGGGTGGGTGGTGGTTGGTGTGGTGTGGTGTTGTTGGGGGGTGTGGTGGGTGGGGGGTGTGGGTGTGGGGTGGGTTGTGGGGTGGGTGTGGGGTGTGTGTGGTGGTTGGTGGGGTGTGGTGTGGTGTGTGGGGTGTGGTGGGGTGGGGTGGTGGGGGTGTGGTGTGGTGGGTGGTGGGGTTGTGGTGGTGGGTTGGGTGTTGGTGGGGTGTGGTGGTGGTGTTGGTTGTGGTGGGGTGGGTGGTGGGTGGTTGGTGTGGTGGGGTGGTGGGGGTGTGTGGGTTGGTGGGTGTGGGGTGGTGGTGGGTGGTGTGGGGGTGTGGGGGGTGGTGGGGTGGTGGGGTTGTGGTGGTGGGTGGGGTGGTGGTGTTGGTGTGGGGTGTTGGGGTGTGTGGGGTGGTGTGGGTGGGTGTGGGGGTGGTTGTGGTTGGGGTGGGGTGGGTGTGGGGGGTTGGGGTGGGTGGTGGGTGGGGTGTGGTGGGGTGTGGGTGGTTGGTGGGGTGGTGGGTGGTGGGTGGGTGGGGTGTGGGGTGGGGTTGTGTGGGGTGGGGGGGTGTGGTGGTGGGGGTGTGGGTGGGGGTGGGTTGGTGGTGGGGGGTGTGGTGGGTTGGGGTGGGGTGTGGGGTGGGTGTGGGGGTGTGGGGGGGGTGGTTGGTGGGTGGGTTGTGGGTGGGGTGGGTGGTTGGGTGGGTGTGGGTGGGGGGGTTGGGTGTGGGGGTGGGTGGGTGGGGGGTGTGGTTTGTGGGGGGTGGGGGGTTGGTTGTGGGGTGGGTGGGTGTGTTGGTGGGTTGTGGGTTGTGGTTGGTGGTGGGTGTGTGGTGGGGGGTTGTGGGGTTGGGTGGTGGGTGGTGGTGGGTGTGGGTGGGGTGGTTGGGGGTGGTGTTGGTGGGGGTGTTGGGGTGGTGGGGTTGGTGTGGGGTGTGTTGGGGGTGGTTGGTGTGTGGGGTGGTGTGTGGGTGGGGTGTGGGTGGTGTGGGTGGGGTTGTGGTGTTGTGGGGTTGTTGGGTGGTGTGGGGGTGTTGGTGGGGGGTGGGTGGTGTTGGTGTGGTGTGTGGTGGGTGGGGGTGGTTGGGGTGGTTGTGTGGGGTGGTGGGGTGGTGTGTGGGTGTGGGGGTGTGTGGTTGGGTTGGTGGGGTGGTGGGTGGGTGGTGTGTGGGTGTGGGGTGGTGGTGTGGTGGTGTGTGGGTGGTGGGGTGTGGGTGGTTGGGGGTGGTGGGTTGGTGTGGTGGGTTTGTGTGTGGGTGTGGTGGTGGGTGGGGGTGTGGGGGGTTGTGTGGGTGGTTGGGGGGTGGTGTGTTGGGTGGGGTGTGGGGTGGTGGGGGTGTGGGTTGGGTGGTTGTGGTTGGGGTGTGGGGTGGTGGGTGTGGGGTGTGGTGGGTGGGGTGGTGTGGGGTGGTTGTGGGGGTGGGTGTTGGTGGGGTGGGTGGGTGTTGTGGGTGTTGGGGTGGGTGGTGTGGGTGGGGTTGGTGTTGTGGGGTGGGTGGTTGGGTGTGGGGTGGTGGTGTGGGTGGTTGGTGTGGGGGGTGTGGGTGGGGTGGTGTGGTGGGGTGGTGTGGTGGTGGGTGGTGTGGTGTTTGGTGGGTGTGTGGGGGTGTGGTGGTGGGGTTGTGGGTGGGTGTGGTTGGTGGGGGGTGGGTGGTGGGGGGTGTGTTGTGGGTGTGGGGGTGGGTTGTGGTGGTGGTGGGTTGTGGGGTGGTGGGTGTGTGGGTGGTGGGGGTGGGGTGGTGGTGTGGGGTGTGGTGTGGGGGTGTGGTGGGTGGGGGTGTGGTTGGGTGTGGGTGGTGGGGGTGTGGGTGTGTTGGGTGGTTGTGGGGTGGTTGTGTGGGGTGGGTGGGTGTGTGGGGTGGGTGGGTGTTGGGTGTGGGTGGTGGTGTGTGGGTGTGGTGTGGGTGTGTTGTGGTGTGGTTGGGGTGTGGGGGGTGGTTGGGGGGTGGTGTGGTGTGGTGGGGTGTGGTTGTGGGGGGTGGGGTGTGTGGGGTTGTGGTGGGTTGGTGGGTGGGGGTTGTGTGTGGGTTGTGGGGTGGTGTGGTGGGTGGGGGTGTGGGGTTGGTGGTGTGGTGGTGTGGTGTTGGGTGTGGGTGGGTGTGGGGGTGTGGTGGTGTGGGGTGGTGGGTTGTGGTGGTGGGTGGGGTGTGGTTGGGGTGGTGGTGGGTGGGGTTGGGTGTTGGGGTGTGGGTGTGGGTGTGTGGGGGGGGTGGGGGGGGTTGGTGTGGGTGGTGGTGTGGGGGTGGTGTGGTGGGGTGTTGGTGGGGGGGTGGGTTGGGGTGTTGGTGGGTTGTGTGTGTGGTGGGTGGGGTGTGGTTGGGGGTTGTGGGGTGTGTGGGGTGGTTGGTGGGTGGTGTGTGGTGGGTGGGTGTGGTGTGGGTGGTGGGTGTGTGGTGGGTGGTGGGGTGGGGGTGTTGTGGGTGGGTGGTGTGGGTGTGGGGTGTGTGGGTGGGGGGGGTGGTGGTGGGTGGTGTGGTGGTGGGGTGGGTGTGGGGTGGGGTGGTGTTGTGTGGGTGGTGTGGGTTGGGGGTTGGTGGTGTGTGGGTGGGGGTGTGGTGTTGGGGGGTGGTGGTGTGGGGTTGGTGTGGTGGGGGTGGGTGGGTTGGTGTGGGTGGGGGGTGTGGTGGGGGGTGTTGGGGTGGTGGTTGGGGGTGGGTGGGGGGGTTGTGGGTGGGGGGGGTGGTGGGGTTGTGGGGGGTTGGTGGGTGGGGGGTGGTTGGGGTGTGTGGGTGGGTGTGGGTGGTGTTGGGGGGGTTGGGGTGGGTGGTTGGTGGTGGGGGTGGTGGGGTGGTGTGGTGGGGTGGTGGGGGTGGGGTGGGTGGGTGGGGGTGTGGGTGGTGGGGTGGTGTGGGTGGGGGGTGTTGGGGGTGGGTGGGGTTGGGGGTGTGGGTGGGGGTGTGGTGGTGGGTGTGGGTGGGGTGTTGTGGGTGGGGGTGTGGGTGGTGGTGGTGGGGTGGGTGTGGTGGGGGGTGGGGTTGGTGGGTGTGGGTGGTGTGGGGTGGGGTGTGGTGGGTGGTGTGGTGTGGGGTGTGGGGGTGTGGTTGGGTGTTGGGTGGGGTGGGTGTGGTGGTGGGTGGTGGGGTGGTGGGGGTGGTGGTGTGGGTGGTTGGGTGTTGGTGGTGGGGGGTGGGGTTGGGGGTGTGGGGTGTGGTGTGGGTGGTGTGTGGGGGTGGGGTTGGTGGGGTTGGTGGTGGTGGGTGGGTGGGGGTGTGTGTGTGGGGTGGGTGGGGTGGTTGTGGTGGGTGTGGTGTGGGGTGGTGGGTGTGGGGTGTGTGGGGTGGTGTGGGTGGTGGGGTGGGTGGTGTGTGGGTGGTGGGGTGTGGGTGGTGTGTGGGTGGTGGGGTGGTTGGTGTGTGGGTTGGGTGGGGGTGTGGTGGTGTGGGGTGTGGTGTGGGGGTGTGGGTGGTGTGGTGGGTGGTTGGTGGTGGTTGTGGGTTGGTGGGGGTGGTTGGGTGGGTGGGGTGGGTGGGTGGTGTGGTGTTGGTGTGGTGGGTGGGGTTGTGGTGTGGTTGTGGGGTGTGGTGGTGGGTGTGGTTGGGGGGTGTGGGGGGGTGGTGGTGGGTGTGGTGTGGTTGGGGGGTTGGGTGGTGGTGGTGTGGTGGGTGGTGGGTGTGTGGGTGGTGGTGTGGGGTGGGGGTGGGTGGTGGTGTGGGGGTTGGGGTGGGTGTGGGTGTGGGGGTGGTGGTGGGTGGGTGGGTGTGGGTGTGGGGGTGGGGTGGTGGGGTTTGGTGTGGGGTGGTGTGGGTGGGGGGTGTTGGTGTGTGGTGGGTGGTGGGGTGGTGGTGGGTGGGTGGTGGGTTGGTGGGTGGTGGGTGGTGGGGTGGGTGTGGTGGTGTGGGTGGGGTGGGGTGTGTGGGTGGGGGTTGGGGTGGTTTGGGTGTGGTGTGGGGGGGTGTGGTGGTGGGGGTGGTGGGTTGTGGGTTGGTGGGGGGTGTTGGTGGGGGGTGTGGTGTTGGTGTGGTGTGGGGGTTGTGGGTGGGTGGGTGGGGTGTGGTGGTTGTGGGTGTGGGTGGGTGGGGGGTGTGGGGTGGTGTGGTGGGTGGTGTGGTGGGTGGGTGGTGTGGGGGGTTGTGGGGGTGGTTGGTGGTGTGGGGTGGGTGGTTGGTGGGGGTGGGGTGGTGTGGGTGGTGGGTGTGTTGGGTGGGGGTGGTGGTGGGGTGGGGTGTGTGGTGTTGTGGGTGGGGGTGGGGTGGGGTGGGGTGTGGTTGTGTGGGGTGGTGGGTGGGTGTGGGGTGTGGTGGGGTGGGTGGTGGTGGGTGTGGGTTGGTGTGGGTGTGGGTGGGTGTGGGGGGGTGTGGGGGGTGGTGGTGGGTGGTGGTGTGGGTGGTGGTTGTGGTGGTGGGTGGGGTGTGGGGTGGTTGGTGGTGGTGGGGGTGGGTGGGGTGTGGGGTGTGGGGTGGTGGGGGTGTGGTTGGTGGGGGGGTGTGGGGTGGGTTGGTGGGTGTGTGGGGTGTGGTGGTGGTGGGGGGGTGTGGGGTGGGTGGTGGTGTGGTTGGTGGTGGGGGTGGTTGGGGTGGGTGGGTGTGGGGTGGTGGGGGTGTGGTGGGTGTGTGGTGGGGGGTGGGTGGGGTGGTGTGGGGTGTTGGTGGGGTGTGGGGGGGTGGGTGGTGGGGTGGTGGGGTGTTGGGTGGGGGGTGGGTGTGTGGGGGTGGGTGGTGGGGTGTGGTGGGTGGGGGTGGGTGGGTGGTGGGGGGGTGTTGGGGTGTGGTGGGTGGGGGGTGGGTGGTTGGTGTGGGTGTGGGTGTGTGGGGGTGGGTGGGGTGGGTGGGTGGTGGGTGGGTGTGGGGGTGTGGTGGGGTGTGGGGTGTGTGGTGGTGGTGGGGTGGGGTGGGGGTGGGTGGTGGTGGGGGGGGTGTTGGTGGGGGGTGGGGTGTGGGGGGGGGTGGTGGTGGGTGGTTGTGGGGGGTTGGGGGTGGGGTGGGTGGTGGTGGGGGTGTGGGTGGGGGGTGGGTGTGTGGTTGTGGGGTGGTGGGTGGGGGTTGGGTGGGGGTGGGGGTGGTGTGGGTGGTGGTGTGGTGGGGGTGGGGGTGTGGTGGTGGGGGGTGGGTTGGGGGTGGGTGGTGGGTGGGGGGTGGGTGGGGGTGTGGTGGGGTGGTGGGGGTTGGGGTGGGTGTGGGTGGTGGGGGGTGGTGGTGGGTGGGTTGTGGTGTGGGGGTGTGGTGTGGGGTGGGTGGGTGTGTGGGGTGGGTGGGTGGTGTGGGTGTGGTTGTGTGTGTGGGTGGGTTGGTGGGTGTGGGTGGTGGGGTGGTGGGTGGTGGGGTTGGGTGTGTGGGTGGTGGGTGGTTGGGGGTGGTTGGGGGTGGGTGGGTGGTGGTGGGTGTGGTGGGGTGGGTGTGGTTGGGGTGGTGTGGGTGTTGGGGGGGGTGGTGGGTGGTTGGGGGGGGTGTGGGTGTGGGTGGTGGTGGGGGTGGGGGGTGGTGTGGGGGTGGGGTGGGGTGGGGTGTGTGGTTGGTGGGGTGGTGGGGGTGGGGGTGGTTGGGGGTGGGTGGGTGGTGGGGTGGGGTGGGGTGGGTGGGGTGGTGGGTGGTGGGGTGGGGGTTGTGGTGGGGGTGGGTGGTGGTGTGGGGGGTGGTGTGGGTGTGGTGGGTTGGGGGTGGTGGGGGGTGGTTGGTGGGGTGGGGTGGGTGGTGGGGTGGGGTGTGTGGTTGGTGGTGGGGTGGTTGTGGGGTGGGGTGGGTGGTGTGGGGTGGGTGGTGTGGGGTGGGGGTGGGTGTGGTGTGGTGGGTGGTGGGTGTGGTGGTGGGGTGGTGGGTGGTGGGGGTGGTGTGTGGGTGTGGGTGTGGGTGGGTGGTGGGGGTGGGGTGTTGGGTGTGGGGGTGTGGGTGGTGTGTTGGGGTGGGGGGGTGTGGTGGGTGGGGTGTGGTGGTGTGGGTGGGTGTGGTGGTGGGTGTGGTTTGTGTGGGGTTGGTGTGGGTGTGGGTGTGGTGGGGGTGTGGGTGGGTGTGGTGGTGGTGGGGGGGGTGTGGTGGTGGGTGTGGTTGGGGTGTGTGGGTGGTGGGTGGGTGGTGTGGTGGTGTGGGGGTGTGGGTGGGGTTGGTGTGGTGTGGGGTGGTGGGTGTGGGGTGTGGGGTGGGTGGGTTGGGTGTGGGTTGGGTGGTGGGGTGGGTGGGTGGGGGGGTGGGGTGGTGGGGGTGGTGTGGGTGTGGTGGTGGTTGGGGGTGTGGTGGGGTGTTGTGGGTGGGGGTGGTTGGTGGTGGGTGTGGGGTGGGTGGGGGTGGTTGGTGGGGTGGTGTTGGTGTGGTGGGGGTGTGGTGGGGGTGTGTTGGGTGGTGGGTGTGGGGGTGTGTGTGGGTGTGGGTGGGGTGGGTGTGGGGTGTGTGGTGGGGGGGTTGGTGTGGGGGGGTGTGGGTTGGTGGGTGTGTGGGTGTGGTGGGTGTGTTGGTGGGGGGTTGGGGGTGTGTGGGGTGGGTGTGGGGTGGTGGGGGTGGGGGGGTGTGTGGTTGGTGGGTGGGGGTGGTGGGTGGTGGGGTGGTGGGGTGTGGGTGGGGTGGTGGTTGGGGGGTGGGGTGTGGTGGGGTGGGGTGTTGGGGGTGGGTGGTTGTGGGGTTGGTGGGTGGGTGGTGGGGGTGGGTGTTGGTGTGGGTGTGGTGGGTGGTGGGGTGGGGGGGGTGTGGTGTGGTTGGGGTGGTGTGGGTGGTGGGTGGTGTGGGTTGGTGGGGTGGGTGTGGGTGTGTGGGTGTGTGGGGTGGGTTGGGTGGGGTGGGTGTTGGGTGGGTGGTGGGGGTGGTGTGGTGTGGTGGGTGGGGGTGTGGGGGGGGTGGTGGGGGTGGTGGTGGGGTGTGGTGGGTGGTGGTGGGGGTGGGGTGGGTGGGTGGGGTGTGGTGGTGGGGGGTGGGGGGGTGGTGGTGGGTGGTGTGGGGGTGGTGGGGGGGGGGTGTGGGTGTTGGTGGGGTGGGGTGGGTGTGGGGTGGGTTGTGTTTGGTGGGTGGTGGGGGGTTGGGTGTGGTGGTGGTGTGTGTGGGTTTGGTGGTTGGTGTGGGGTGGTGTGGGTGTGTGTTGGGGGTGGGTGGGGTGTGGTTGGGGGTTGTGGGGTGGTGGTGGGGGTGTTGGGTGTGGGGTGGGTGTGGGTGTGTGGGGGGTGTGGGGGTGGGTGGGTTGGTGGGGTTGGGGGGGGGTGGTGGGTGGGGTGTGGGTGGGTGTGGGTGGTGGGTGTGGGGGGGGTGGTGGGTGGGGTGGTTGGTGGGGGGGTGGGGGGGGTGGTGTGGGTGGGTGTGGTGGGTGGTGGTGTGTGGGTGTGGGAGGTGGTGGTTGGCGGTTGGTTGTGGGAGGGTTGGGGGGTGGTGGTGGGTGGTGTTTGGGTTAGGTGGGTTGGTGGGTGGTGGGTGTGGGTGTTGGATGGTGGTGTGGCAGGGTGGTGGTGGGTGGGTTGGTTGGTGGGTGGGGTGTGTGTTGTTAGGAGGTGTTGGCGGGTGGGTGGTGGTGGGGGGGGTGGAGGTGGTGGTGGTGTGGGTGTGGAGGTGTTGGTGGTGGTGGGGTGGGGTGGTTGGTGGTGGTGGGAGGTGTTGGTGGAGGGTTGGTGTTGGTTAGGAGGTTTGGCGGTGGGGTGGTGGTGGGAGGTGTTGGTGGTGTGGTGGGGTGAGGTGTGTTAGGTGGATGTTGGTGTGGTGGTGGGGTAGGTGTGGTGGATGGTGGTGGTGGGTGGAGGGTGTTGGCGGTGGTGTGTGGGTGGGGGGTGGAGGTGGGGTGGTGGTGTTGGTGTGGGGGTGGGTGGTGTTGGTGAGTGGTTGGGGGGTGGTGGGTGGTGGGTGGTGTGTGGGGGTGGTTGGTGTTAGGTGGGTGGGTTGTGGGGGGTGGTGGGGGTGGTGGTGGGGGTGGTGTGGGGTGGGGGGGTGGGGGGGTGGTGGGGTGGGGGTGGTGGTGGGGTGAGGAGGTGTTGTGGTGGTGGTGTGGTTTAGAGTGGTGGGGGTGGTGTGGGTGGTGTGGGTGAGGGTGGTGGTGGTGTTGTGTGTTGGGGTGTTGTGGGTAGGAGGTGGTGGGTGGTGGTGGGGGTGGTGTTGTAGGATAGGTGTTTGGTGGGGTGGGGTTGTTAGGAGGTGTGGGTGGTGGTGGTGGGAGGGGTGTTGGTGGAGGTGGTGTTGTTAGGAGGTGTTGGCGGTGGTGGTGGGAGGTGTTGGTGGAGGTGGTGTTGTTAGGAGGTGTTGGCGGTGGTGGTGGGAGGTGTTGGTGGAGGTGGTGTTGTTAGGAGGTGTTGGCGGTGGTGGTGGGAGGTGTTGGTGGTGGTGAGAGGGCCCAATGGCACAACTCGTTTCCTTGGTTCTAAGAACAGTGACACGTGAACCGTCTTTGAGTTTCCTGAAAAGCAAAAATAATTATTGTTATTTAGGGCATGCGTCATTGAAACATGAGAGAGAGAGGAGAGATACAGAGAGAGAGAGATAGATACAGAGAGAGAGAGTCAGAGAGAAGAGAGAGATAGACACATACAGAGAGAGAGGAGAGAGAAGAGAGAGATAGACACATACAGAGAGAGAGGAGAGAGAAGAGAGAGATAGACACATACAGAGAGAGAGGAGAGAGAAGAGAGAGATAGACACATACAGAGAGAGAGGAGAGAGAGATAGACACATACAGAGAGAGAGGAGAGAGAGATAGACACATACAGAGAGAGAGAGGAGAGAGAAGAGAGAGATAGACACATACAGAGAGAGAGAGTCAGAGAGAAGAGAGAGATAGAGACATACAGAGAGAGAGAGGAGAGAGAAGAGAGAGATAGACACATACAGAGAGAGAGGAGAGAGAGATAGACACATACAGAGAGAGATAGACAGAGAGAAGAGAGAGATAGACACATACAGAGAGAGAGGAGAGAGATACAGAGAGAGATATAGATACATACTGTAGAGAGAGAAGAGAGAGAGAGAGATAGATAGATACAGAGAGAGAAGAGAGAGAGAGATAGATAGATACCGAGAGAGAAGAGAGAGAGAGATAGATAGATACATAGAGAGAGAGAGAGAGATAGATAGATACATACAGAGAGAGAGAGGAGAGAGATAGATAGATACATAGAGAAGAGAGAGAGAAGAGAGAGAGAGAGAGATAGATAGATACATAGAGAGAGAAGAGAGAGAGAAGAGAGAGAGAGAGATAGATACATAGACATAGAGAGAGAAGAGAGAGAGAGAGATAGATAGATACATAGAGAGAGAGAGATAGATAGATACATAGAGAGAGAGAGATAGATAGATACATAGAGAGAGCCGTTGGTGAGGAGCTGCTCTGACCGATGTCTGTGGAGTGTGTTTGGTTTGGACCATTTTTCCTGCTCTGGTTCAGAGTGAAATTCTGAATGCTTTATTAGCATGTTAGCATGTTATGTTTACTAGCATGTTCCGCCTGATCTGTCTGGTTCAGACCGTGCTCCCTCTGCTCTGGATCAGTGTAAAACTCACATTTACAGCTTGAAAAACCCATAAAAAGAACTTCTGTAATGCAGAAAACAGCTGTTGTTGGACTTCCTTGTTGTGTTTGACTCTTCGTCCCATTTGTTAAAGTAAATGTGTGTGATTTGTGGAAAGTGGAAAAGTCGAGCTCGTCTTTTGGAAGTCTCAGAACCAAGTCTCAGAACCAAGTCTCAGAACCAAGCCTCAGAACCATCTCCAGACTTTTCTCTGGGCCTCGTCCTGATTAACCTCTGTTTGTTCAGTGCTTCTGCCAGTCTCACATCCAGAACACTCTGCCTCCAGGCTCAGGCCGTTTCCACTGTGCGGAGAGAGGGGGGAGGGGGGGGGGGGGGGGGGGGGGGAGAGGGAGGAGGGGGGGGGGGGGGGGGGGGGGGGGAGAGGGGGAGAGAGGGGAGAAACCAGAGAGAGAGGGGTGATAGAGGAGAGAGAGAGGGGAGAGGAGGGAGAGAGAGGGGGAGAGAGGGGAGAGAGGAAGGAGAAAGGAGAGAGGGGAGAGAGGAGGAAGAAAGGAGAGAGGGGGGAGAGAGGAGGGAGAGGGACTTCTGTCTGGAGAGAGAGACCAATGTAACAATTGTAAACCGCTTTGACTCTGGTCTGTGTGCTTCAGTGAATACATACAGGACATATTATGCAACATTTACTTTAAAAACTATTTTCCTCCAGCTACGATTTAGCAGCTTCATCTGGTCTCACATCAGAGAATAATCCTCATCTCCTCGATTTTGTCACGTCACAGATATTTTCTTCCTTCTCAAGCAAGTGCAGAGTACTAGAGTATTTCTGCAGAGTATTAGAGTATTTCTGCAAAGTATTAAAGTATTTCTGCAAAGTATTGTATTTCTACAAAGTTTTGGAGTATTTCTGCAAAGTATTAGAGTATTTCTACAACGTTTTGGAGTATTTCTGCAGAGTTTTAGAGTATTTCTGCAGAGTATTAGAGTATTTCTGAAGAGTATTAAAGTATTTCTGCAGAGTATTAGAGTATTTCTGCAAAGTATTAAAGTATTTCTGCAGAGTATTGTATTTCTACAAAGTTTTGGAGTATTTCTGCAAAGTATTAGAGTATTTCTACAACGTTTTGGAGTATTTCTGCAGAGTTTTAGAGTATTTCTGCAGAGTATTAGAGTATTTCTGAAGAGTATTAAAGTATTTCTGCAGAGTATTAGAGTATTTATGCAAAGTATTAAAGTATTTCTGCAGAGTATTAAAGTATTTCTGCAGAGTATTAGAGTATTTCTGCAAAGTATTAGAGTATTTCTGCAGAGTATTAGAGTATGTCTGCAGAGTATTAAATTATTTCTGCAGAGGATTAGAGTATTTCTGCAGAGGATTAGAGTATTTCTGCAGAGTATTAGAGTATTTCTGCAACGTTTTGGAGTATTTCTGCAGAGTATTAGAGTATTTCTGCAGAGTATTAAAGAATTTCTGCAGAGTATTAGAGTATTTCTGCAAAGTATTAGCGTATTTCTGCAGAGTATTAGAGTATGTCTGCAGAGTATAAAATTATTTCTGCAGAGTATTAAATTATTTCTGCAGAGGATTAGAGTATTTCTGCAGAGTATTGGAGTATTTCTGCAAAGTATTAGAGTATTTCTGAAGAGTATTAAAGTATTTCTGCAGAGTATTAGAGTATTTATGCAAAGTATTAAAGTATTTCTGCAGAGTATTAAAGTATTTCTGCAGAGTATTAGAGTATTTCTGCAGAGTATTAGAGTATGTCTGCAGAGTATTAAATTATTTCTGCAGAGGATTAGAGTATTTCTGCAGAGGATTAGAGTATTTCTGCAGAGGATTAGAGTATTTCTGCAGAGTATTATAGTATTTCTGCAGAGTATTAGAGTATTTCTGCAGAGTATTAGAGTATTTATGCAAAGTATTAAAGTATTTCTGCAGAGTATTAAAGAATTTCTGCAGAGTATTAGAGTATTTCTGCAAAGTATTAGCGTATTTCTGCAAAGTATTAGCGTATTTCTGCAGAGTATTAGAGTATGTCTGCAGAGTATAAAATTATTTCTGCAGAGTATTAAATTATTTCTGCAGAGGATTAGAGTATTTCTGCAGAGTATTGGAGTATTTCTGCAGAGTATTAGAGTATTTCTGAAGAGTATTAAAGTATTTCTGCAGAGTATTAGAGTATTTATGCAAAGTATTAAAGTATTTCTGCAGAGTATTAAAGTATTTCTGCAGAGTATAAGAGTATTTCTGCAAAGTATTAGAGTATTTCTGCAGAGTATTAGAGTATGTCTGCAGAGTATTAAATTATTTCTGCAACGTTTTGGAGTATTTCTGCAGAGTATTAGAGTATTTCTGCAGAGTATTAGAGTATTTATGCAAAGTATTAAAGTATTTCTGCAGAGTATTAAAGAATTTCTGCAGAGTATTAGAGTATTTCTGCAAAGTATTAGCGTATTTCTGCAGAGTATTAGAGTATGTCTGCAGAGTATAAAATTATTTCTGCAGAGTATTAAATTATTTCTGCAGAGGATTAGAGTATTTCTGCAGAGGATTAGAGTATTTCTGCAGAGGATTAGAGTATTTCTGCAGAGTATTGGAGTATTTCTGCAGAGGATTAGAGTATTTCTGCAGAGGATTAGAGTATTTCTGCGTCCAGAAATGCTTGTCGCCTCATCCCCATGCTGCTGTGTGCGCTCAAATTGTTTCGAACTAGGAAACCCTGGCAGTTTTGTTTGCATGGATTAGGGAACCAATCACAGAACAGGGAAAGACACCAAGAGGATGATTCCACATGAAGAAGCTAGTTTGAATTGAATAGATGTTGTGACCAATGGTATTAAAATTGTGTAATGCCACTTGTTTGGACGTTCTTTTCTTAAATATCTACTTTATATTACATTGAGTTTTATCATAGATTGTTGTAGACTTGTGCTATAAATACTTTTGCAACTTTCTTCTGCAGCTTTGGTTTTGTCGACTGCTCGTCAGTAACAAAGAAACTTGTGGTCAGTGGTTTTTCCAGCTTCCATTATTGTTGTTGTGTGTTTGGAAAAATCTGTTTTGCCAAAATGGAAATGTGCTCGTTTTCCTTTGTTGATTCTTGATGAGAAGACGTTACCTCCCTTTGTCTCTCTCACGACTTGGAACGACTCATTGACCCATTCAAATTCAGAAAACTTTATTGATTCCACAGTACAACACAGCAGCAGGTTACAATATAAGTTCAAAACAATACAAGAAAACACACACAGTTCCCACAAGTCAGTTTCAGACAGTTTTATGGCACAAACAAACTGGAAAACAGGATTTGATTTCTGAGCTGGAGCCTGAAAACAAGGCCCTGAAGGCATCATTATATTATTCAAATATATAAAATAAATATGGACATGGAGAGACTTGAAGATTACTGTGTCGTCACCCTCTTTGAGTATTTTGGTCTGAGGAGACTTTTGAGAAATGTCCAGAACCTCTGTCAATCTCTGTTCAGGGAGGTGGGGGCTGCCTCCTCAGACTGGAGTGAGAGAAATGGACTGATTCTAGCCTGGTCGTACCACACCATAGTACAAATTACATTTCACACGACGGTCTGGATTTGCTCCCTTGACTCCGTTAACAGGTGGGAGGGGTTAACTCCTTTTGCAGATTGAAACCATTGGATCTGAGTTTACTGTGACGTTTGTAATGAGCCCGAGTGAGTGATGCATTTAGCCTAGCTTTAGCCATCTCCTTTGCCACTAACGGAGCCTGTGGAGAGTAGCCCCACAATATTTGCCAAAAATGACTTTTGCTAAACATTCTTCTTGCTCCGGCTTCAATTTCTTGATAGAACCAGACCGGATTACTTTACTATGGCATTCTTCATTGCCATTGCCGAACTACAACCTGCCCGTTCGGCGCAAACTCTTGACGTCAGCCACATCTAACTACAACACCCGTCTCCCGCGCTCTCTGATTGGTCGGATGGAATCCTGCCGATATAATCGCAAACACAGGGACCAGACCCAGACGTTACATGCAGGACATGATGATGGACCAGAGAGTACAGATGGATAAGACCAGGGTAGACTCATTCTTAATGGGCCAAGACCAAGGAGATGATCATCAACTTTCACAGGAGCCCTTCCCATCGACCGGTCACAGTAAAAGGACAGGACATCAAAGTGGTTCAGTCCTACAAGTATCTGGGAGCCTGGACCACAGACTGGACTGGGAGTCCACCTGGACCACAGACTGGACTGGTCAGCTCAGGCCAATGCCATCTACAAGAAAGGTCAGAGCAGACTTTTCTTTCTGAGAAAACTGAGGTCCTTTGATGTGAGCTGTGAAATGTTGCACGTATTTTACCAGTCTGTAGCGAGTGCCGTGTTCTTCAGGGTTGCGTGTTGGGGACAGTCTGTAGCTAGTGCCGTGTTCTTCGGGGTTGCGTGTTTGGGGCAGTCCGTAGCTAGTGCCGTGTTCTTCAGGGTTGCGTGTTGGGGGCAGTCCGTAGCTAGTGCCGTGTTCTTCAGGGTTGCGTGTTTGGGGCAGTCTGACCGGCTCAGGCTGATCAGGAAATGTGTCTCTGTGATGGGGAAAAGTGTGGACTCTGTGGGAGCTGTGCTGGAGAGAAGGGGCTCCAATGCAGTGCATCCTGGGTAACTCCAGACACCCTCTGCATGACACTATGGCCGCTCAGAGGAGTAACAACAGGCTCCTATCACTACGCTGCCGAACGGAACGTTTCAAGAGATCCTTTGTTCCTTCGGCTGTCAGACTGTATAACAAACCTGGATGAGTCTTCTGCTGCTGGACACCTGAATTTCTCCTACAGGGGATAAATAAAGTATCTATCTAACTATCTACCTTGATAATTGTGTGAAGAGATGGCAGTGTTGATCAAGTCATCAAAGAGCATTAACTAAAGCTTATTCTGGATTAAATTGCGTGTGCAAGGTCCAGTTTGTTACAAAAACTGCTTTGCTTGATGTTCAGACTTTCACATGTGGTGTTTCTGAAGTGTTGGTCTTTTTCTCTCCCTTCAACATTAAGCAACCACCGGTGTAAGGATCAGAGGAGCAGAGTTTTTGTCGTTATGGCACCATCCAGGACTGAGCAGTGGAAGGACGTCTGTGCGAAAATAGCAGTCAGTGAAGGAGTCCACGATTGTTGATGTTTCTGTGTCAAAGAAACAGACCAGACCCTCGTCGTAGTCCACAAACACACCGACCTTTTCTGTAGAAGACCAACGGTTCCTTTGATTCCCACCGGCCTTGACCCAGTATCCATTTTCAGGAGTTAAGTCGTCAGGTTTCAGTTTCCTATTAGCATCTCCTTCAGTGACGCCGAGGAACCACTGTGGTCTGTCTTTGACTTGAACCTCAAAGTAAAACTGACCAGCGGAAAACTTTTCTTTTCCTAAAACATTGTACAATTTTGAAAACCTTTGAGGGTTGTCTACTCGAGGATTTACTTGGGGACTGCAAAGAACGAGTTTATTACGGAGGGACAGGTGTAGGTTGGGATGGGCTGTGAGTGGGTCTAGAGTCACCTCGACTGAGTATTTCTTTGCCTGTTTCAGTGCTTTCTCGACAGCGATCCTTATCTTTGGAAACAGTTTGATCTTTAACTCAGACAGAGCTATGTCAAATCTGCCTTTGTACGATGGAACCTGAACAGAGACTTCTGTCCAGTCATTCAGCTCTGGAGCAGGTTTGACTGAAGTAAAGAATTGTATATAATCTAAATGGTTGTCGGAGTTCAATGCCTCCTCCATCTCCTTTTGCCTCAGCTCCAACTCAGAGATTTCCGACTGTAGATCTGCCATTAACCCTTCTGCATCCTCCTTCACTTCCTCATGCTTCTTTTCAATGCTCTGTCTGAACTGAACCATACTTTGTTGAACACTTTTGATGATGTCGTTGAAGAATCGGACTCCTTCTTCCTCTTCGGCGTTGGCCTTGGTGAGACTGAGATCCACTGAGCTCTGCAGCTCCAGCACTTTGCCTCTTCTCTCCTGAATCTTCTGCTGCAGGTCTTTCTTCTGGGCCTCGCACTGCTCCTTCAGTGGGACAGTGTGGTGGTCTTTGTGCAGGGTGTAGGTGCACAGGACGCAGATGGGCTGGCGGTGGTCTCTGCAGTAGAACTCCAGAGGGCGATCGTGCTCTGGGCAGATGAGCTGGTCCAGGTCGTGCTCGGGCCGGATCAGCTGGTGCCTCTGCAGACGGGGCAAAGTGTGGTGAGGCTGCAGGTGGAGCGAGCAGAAGGACATGTGGCACATGAGGCAGGACTTCAGCGCCTGCAGCTTTACATCTGGACACACGTCACACACAACAGCTCCTGCTTCTGCTGCCCCCAGCTCTGGTCTGCAGCCCGGTTTGTTCTTCAACTCGCTCAGCATCTCGGACATAAACCTGTTGATCTTTAAGTTTGGTCTTGAGCTGAACTCCTCGTTGCAGACAGGGCAGAGGCAGCTCTCGGAGACGTCCCAGTGCTTGTTGAGGCAGGAGGAGCAGAAGCTGTGTCCACACGCTGTGGTCACCGGGTCCGTGAAGACCTCCAGACAAATGGAGCACAGGAACTGGTCTTCAGACGTGGCAAAGCTCACACTCGCCATGCTGCAGACAGATTCAGAAGATTGTAGTGTTATCGAAGAGCATCAACACAAGCTTATTTTGGATTATATTTGGCGTTGATGTTCAGAAATACATGTAGTGTATTTGAAGTATTGACAGTCTTAAATAATTCTTCTTCCTAAGCGACACCTGGAGCAAGTATCAAAGGGTGCACTTTATTAACCGCTAAGGCTTCCGTCAGAAGCAGTGGTCGCCGTAGTAACGGCCAGGACCCATCTCCAGATGTTGATGCTCGGCTTGGTCAGGACCAGAGCTGGAGGATTTTACCTCATATTTTTAGTAGAGCGCCCGGAGGAAACCTGCGCAGACATCGGGAGAACATGCAAACTTCACTCAGAAAGACCCTGTTCTGAGCGGGATTCAAACCCATGACGTTCTTGCAAGAGTGCTCACCACTCAGCCACTGTGCCGTCTCAGAGGAGCAGAGTTTTTTGTCATTATGACACCGGCAGTCGCCCTGCTGCAGACAGAAGAGATGTGGCTCATGGATTTAGTGATTCATAATAATAATAATAATTGGTTTTACACAGCGCTTTAATGCACACTCAAAGACTAGTTTTAGACCAATCTATTTATTTGATTTGTTTGTTTGGATGGATGTGTTTCTGCTGCTACTGGACACCTGCATTTCTCCAACAGGGTTCAATAAAGTATCTATCCATTATTCTTTCTCTCCAAACACGGTGGCGATAAACTACTACTGTAGCCACAGCTGCCCTGGGACACACTGACACAAGCAAGACAATCAGTTCATACCCTCAGCCCCTCCGGCCACAACAATCACACACACACACACACACACACCAGACTCCAGACAATGTGGGTAAAGTGTCTTGCAAACACAACCTCAGTCTGGTAGTTTACAGCCGCCCCACTGTGTCACCTGCTGTTTCCCAGTGGTCTCCCATCACAGCACTAACCAGGCCCTGCCCTGCTTACCTTCTGGCGTCCCACCTGACGTCTGAATACCTTCTACACACCCGGTGCACTCATCTTTCCAGGAGCACTCCCAACACGTGCGTTAGAGCCGCGGCACACAGAAAAAACCTCCCAGAGACAAGTGTTTTCATGAATCACTCAGTTTTGATGCTAACGCTAACATGTGAAAGCAGCTCAGCCAGTTTGGGACATTCATGTTTTCCATCTGCACAAACAAACGCAACACACACACGAGCAAAGATCAACCACGCCCAACAATTACCTGCATTTATTTGTATATATCACCTGCATTGTTAGTTTGTAAATACGTCTTGAACTCTGAGGGTAGACTTTGCTTTTATGCTATTGCCACTTTCTTTTATTCCACATAAATATTTCCTGCCCAGACTACAGTATATATATATTTTTAACCTTAAACATGTTGCACACTTCTGTCTTTTGCACAAATCTGAGTGATTATATCTCTGCCAAATGTGTCATGTTCATTTCTCCATCAGAGAAATCAATACGTCATATCTTTTCTTTTCTTATCTTTTATAATTTTGCCTTTTATTTGAAGAAACAAACAATTTTTACACGCGTTTACCTATTTTGTTTTATAGCTGTGTTTTTCT
Source organism: Knipowitschia caucasica (assembly GCA_964034765.1). Taxonomy (NCBI): domain Eukaryota; kingdom Metazoa; phylum Chordata; class Actinopteri; order Gobiiformes; family Gobiidae; genus Knipowitschia; species Knipowitschia caucasica. The sequence goes on from OZ035830.1 coordinate 42,754,865, forward strand.
CTGTCATGTCTTTAGATGATAAGCCGTTCTGATTGGCTGTTCACATGTTTGTTGACGATATAAAAGGCACAGTCTGAATTCAAATATGAAGTAATTATATAAATGTTTCTCACCTCATATTGACTTTTCTGCGTTCAGAGTCGCTGTTTTGCTGTTTCGATCCCGGCGGGTTGAGTTGGCACAGGCTTCACTCCCGCTCTTCTGTCTGCTCCGTTTCTTTTCTTGTGAAGCAGCATTTCTTTCTTCTGGCTCCGCCTTCAAACTTCTCCAACACCTGCGGCAACGACGGGAATGATGCAAATATGAGCTCATCCCAAAGTCTGCGTCTGCCTGAACTTTCATGAGCAAAATACAGAAACATACAGTCAAACAAACCATACTCCTCTGCAGTATTTATCTATCTACAGTAGTACTCAAATGACAGATTATACTACACAATACTACCTGGATATTTTTGTTTACTTAGATACTAGATTGATTTAATACTGTGGATTTGGGCCAAAAAAGTCTTGTTCTATGTCCTGAATATTTGCGCTGTTGTCTTTAGTGCTGCTGTTTTTGGAAGAAGTCTGTTATCATGATTGTTAGAGCAACAGAGGAACCAGAAGGCTGAGGTTTAAGTAAAGCTGGGGTACCTAACTTGAAAGAAAACTCTTAGTAAACTCTGGAAAAGTGTTGTTATACAGTATGTTGAGGAAGCCCTTGAACCTGTCAGACGCTCTGTCTCGTCTCTGCAGGAGAGAGTTGCTTCACAGACTGTGGGTGGTGCTCAGAATCAGAAGTACCATTGCTGAACTGAGCTTTAGCAGCACGCAGTTCTACACCTGTCCACCAGGGGGCGCCGCTGTCTCACTTCCAAGATGTCAGACTCCTCGGTTTCACCTAAACAGATTTTCTAGGCATCAATTTCGAGTCAGTATCAAAACCAACCTCTGATCATTTGAACCAAAACTGCATAAAGTGAAAGATGAATATGTAGAGAAGCAGAACAGGATAATTAGTAGATCATATCTCCTCTGGGATCAGTGGGCCAATGTTGTAGATCTGCAACATCCCAGAATGCATTGCCTGTGAGGGTCTCTCTCAAAAGAAAATAGTCAGGATTGTATATTACAAACCCATATGATAATTGTCCCCAAAAATCAGATGTTTCCTCTCATTCATAAAGTATTTTTGAGCAGAAATTCTAATGTAATTATGCCTGAGAGGGTTTGATGTCCCGGATCTTGATCCCCACCGCTGTCAGACTGTACAATAAGTCACTTTAAGTCACTTGCATTAGGACTGAAAACCCTGCACTTCTATTGACACTGTTTCTTGATTGCCACTTTTTATTGTACATAACATATCCTGCATTTAACTTCTTTCTTTTGCACAGTCTGATTCTGTCCATGGCAGATGTGACATGTACATTTCTCCATCAGAGATCAATAAAGTCTGTCTGATCTTATCTTCAGTGTGTTCAGAGCCAGCGTTTGTAGAAGATTACTTTGAAAACTACAGTAAATCAACACATTTCTGGTCATAATCTTGGGGACATTAAAAGTTCCTGAAACAAAAACACATGAACACTTCTGACGCCCGAGTTTCCACAAAATGGACATATACGTTTCCAGGCAGCGACCTTTGCACGTTTTGTTCTTAAAATAGTGAAAGTAACGTTTTCTCTTTAGCAGTGGGCAGAGGCTGGAACAGCAGGTCTTCAGTCTATTCTCTCCCACACATGTTTACAGCATGACGGAGGCCAATTTCTCTGTTTACTCTGAAATTTCAGTCTTTTACCCAAAGCCGAGGCAGAAAACACACATTTATCAATCTATCAACTCATTATTATATTATTATTATTAGTAAAGCGTCGTTCCTACACAAGGAAACACAGAGCGCCTCACACCCACATCACATCAGGCATTAATCATAAACATTAAAATCTACATAACAGTTAGAAATACTATTAAAACCCCACAGGGCATTAAAAACACACAATGAGATCACAAGAAAATGAAAAACATAACAAATAAAATCACACAAGTATTTAACATGAAAACATTCAAAGCACACGTGGGATTAAAGCATAAATAGCCAAAGTGCACCTAAAAGAGTAACAATAGAATGTGTTTGGAGCATGTGTGAGCTGCTAAAGTGTTAGAAATTTCTACGGTTAAGTTTTTGATATTAATGTTTGAAATTTCTACTTAGATTAATCAATCATCCAAATGTTTCCAAAATCCTTATTTGGATATTATCATCACTGCCACATGATAAAGCCTGTTCCTGTCAGAACTCTGAAGCAAAGCGGGGCAGGGCCTGGTTAGTGCTGTGATGGGAGACCTCTGGGACCTCTGTAAACCGTGGTTGTGTCGTTAGGCAAGACACTTCCCCCACATTAGAATGCGTCTGGTGTGTGTGTGTGTGTGTGTGAGAATGGTTGGTGGTGGTGGGAGGGGCCAATAGTGCGTACGGGGTGCCTGGCTTCTGTCAGTGTGCCCCAGGGCAGCTGTGGCTACTGTAGTAATGTATCACCCCTGTGTATGAAGTGCAAGAATAATGACACGTGAACAGTCTTTGAGAGTCCTGAAAAGCACAACCCCCACTGTGGCGCCTGGTGTTCCCAGAGGTCTCCCATCACAGTACTAACCAGACCCTGCCCTGCTTAGCTTCAGAGATCTGATGGGATCTGTGGATTGACCCAGGATTTAAATGCATTAGCCCTAAACTAAGACTATAAATCAGACCTGTACCATCATTACCAGCTGCATCTCCAACACCTATTTTTCAACTTTAGGCTCTTGCTGGAATGCTGTGTGATGTCACATGATTCCACATTCTCAGAAAATATGGAAACCCAGTTCGTCTCGATCGCTCTGAGTCCTGCACAAAGTCTCTCACACCACGTCTACTTCCACTTTCATAACAGAAATCCTTAAGTTAATATTTGTCTGTCTCTGTCTGTCTCTCTGTGGGTTTCTTTGTCTGTCTCTATCTGTGTCTGTCTCTGTCTGAGGCTGAGGATCATGTCTGTGTCTCTGTCTCTGTGTCTGTCTCTGTCTGTGTCTCTGTCTCTGTGTCTGTCTCTCTGTGGGTCTCACGCCTCAGCGATCTCGTCTTGGACAAACCGTACAGACTCGAAGGTGAAACGCATCATTGCAACTCATCGAGTGGCTCCAGGTTTCACTACAGTCGCAGAGAGAGGCTGAGGATCATGTGGACACAGAGGACAGAGGCTGAGGATCATGTGGACACAGAGGACAGAGGCTGAGGATCATGTGGACACAGAGGACAGAGAGGCTGAGGATCATATGGACCACAGAGGACAGAGGCTGAGGATCATGTGGACACAGAGGACAGAGGCTGAGGATCATGTGGACACAGAGGACAGAGGCTGAGGATCATGTGGACACAGAGGACAGAGGCTGAGGATCATGTGGACACAGAGGACAGAGGCTGAGGATCATGTGGACACAGAGGACAGAGGCTGAGGATCATGTGGACACAGAGGACAGAGGCTGAGGATCATGTGGACACAGAGGACAGAGGCTGAGGATCATGTGGACACAGAGGACAGAGGCTGAGGATCATGTGGACACAGAGGACAGAGGCTGAGGATCATGTGGACACAGAGGACAGAGGCTGAGGAGGATCATGTGGACACAGAGGACAGAGGCTGCGGATCATGTGGACACAGAGGACAGAGGCTGAGGATCATGTGGACACAGAGGACAGAGGCTGAGGATCATGTGGACACAGAGGACAGAGGCTGAGGATCATGTGGACACAGAGGACAGAGGCTGAGGATCATGTGGACACAGAGGACAGAGGCTGAGGATCATGTGGACACAGAGGACAGAGGCTGAGGATCATGTGGACACAGAGGACAGAGAGGCTGAGGATCATGTGGACACAGAGGACAGAGAGGCTGAGGATCATGTGGACACAGAGGACAGAGGCTGAGGATCATGTGGACACAGAGGACAGAGGCTGAGGATCATGTGGACACAGAGGACAGCTTTGATAATAACACTAAAAGTAAGTCTGTTTATGGATTGAAAAGATAGTGTTCCAATGTTTACAGAGCCATGGAGTTGGAAGAATGTCGTGTTATAGAGACCAGAGTCAGGGGATGTCTCCTTTAAAGCTGGGTTACCTTACTTTTCCCCATAAATAAAAAAACAAAAAAGTCAATACACAACTATATTGTCTTTTTGCTATATTTAAGAATGAGTCCTGTGTCGCTGTTACTCTCTGTCTGCTGGTCCACATTCTTATGTCATTCTCTGCTTACCTAATACAAACCCTTGTAGTTCCGCCATGCTCCACCAGAGGCGTTTGGCTGAACCACATGGGTCTGGTATCGACGCCATAGCAAACACCTTCCCCAGATTATTTTTTAATCGACCAATCAGGATTGCCGGTGTTACGTGGGGTTTGCACTGCCTTCTCAAGCTTCTCTCATGCAGCAGCGAGAGGAATCCAAGATGGCGGATGTAAAGTCAGCAAATCTTTTTAAAAGAGTAAATACGATCGAATTAAGACACGGAGGTCACTTTTAATGCAATTTGAGGCGAGATGTTGATGGTTCTATGTTGATGGTTCTATGTTGATGGTTCTATGTTGATGGTTCTATGTTGATGGTTCTATGTTGATGGTTCTATGTTGATATATGTGTGTTTTAAATGTTCCTGTAAAGTTTGGTTGAAGCACTGGTTCAGTGTTCCTGTTTACACACTATGCAGCAGGGTTGCCAGGTTTGGTGGTTCCCGCATATTTTTTTCCAAGAGACTTGTAGGTATTAAATAAACAGAAAGACAATAAACAGAATCATGATAGCCCAAGTTGATTACATCACGTTTTTAGCCAAAAAATCATTCTGAGTGTTTTTTTTTTTGGGTATTCTCGCGGATTTTGGGTTGGAAAATCTTGCTGGGATTTGGCAACCTATGGGAGCCGTGTGCTTCGATGTGAGTGGTTGAAAGCAGACTTCATTCAAGATAACGGACAAGTGGTCTATCCAATCACATATAAGGATTTTTTTTACAAGCCCTGCCTTCTGAAATCCAACCACTATGGCTCAGTACCAGACTCATGTGTGAAGTGCAGCGAACTACATGGGTCTGGCCAGAGTCAGGCTACACAAGCCCCACACACTGACCTGAAAAGTGACCGATCATCTCTGAGAGAGAGAGACCTGAGAGAGAGAGAGGCCTGAGAGAGAGAGAGACCTGAGACGAGGGAGAGGCCTGAGAGAGAGAGAGACCTGAGACGAGAGAGAGACCTGAGAGAGAGAGACCTGAGAGACCAGAGACCCATGCTAAAAATATATTCACTTGCTTATTCATATATTTTTCTGTCTTCCTTCCATTTGATTTCCACACGAGTGAAACAAGATCATTTGATTTTTGCAAAAGGAAATAAACTCTGCTACCACAATAAAAACACACATATTAGCCTCATCTCTACATAAGCCGCAGGGATCAAACGACCATATAAAAATGCAATTTATACTTAGGAAAATATGGTATTTGGATTTTATTATCTAAGATGAAGGGATTCTTTATTCGTCCTACAGGGGAAACTCTAACTCTAACTTTAGCATAATAACAAAGCAAGTATGTAGTGAATGTGTGAGTGTTGTGTGGTTGATAGAGAACCTCCATAGTGTGTATAGCAGTATTATTGTGTGTAACCAGGGACTGCAGATGGAGACTAGCTATTGAGCCTAATCTCTGTACACTGTCCCTTCAATAAAGATAAAAAAAAGCTCTCTGGAAACTACTAGACACAGCGGTTTCATTCACCCCCAAAAGTCCACTAAAAGCTACACTGTAAATGGCAGAAAACCTATTCCAAGGGCTGCCTTAAAATCTTGGTTCCAAATAGGCCTGTCGCCATGTTCAATAAATCAATTAATCGCATGATAATTAAAATTAGCTCAATCATTTTTTTGGCCGCGATAAGTTCTATTTTCATGCTTGTTTGTTTTCCACGTCTCTCTCTTTCCCGTTCTCTCTCGGGTCAGAGAGCCGCAAAGTGGTCACAGGGACATTAGCGGTCTAACGAGCAGTGAAATAACAAAATACAGCCGAAACAGGACCTATACCAGGAATAAACCAGGACTAAACCAGGATTGATAATGGGGGACAAAGTACTTGTGAACATACAGTCTGCCATCCTGAGTTCTCAATCAGGCTCTAGAAGTGACAAAACTAGCTAACTAACATTTGATAATATAATAAACTTATGGCACACCTCCGTGAACACAAACTGCTGTTATATAAAGTCTCTTACACAAAAAGTTGCTAGCTCAATTCTGTTAGCATCAAAGCCCAACCGCTACTTCCGCCAGTGGTCTTAAAAAATAAAAGTTTATTTCTCTTTGAAAAGCTGTACCTGCATCATTATCATTGTATTAGATGAAATTTATATCAGAATGACAATATTATCGCAATAATTTCTGAGACAATTAATCGTCCAACAAAATGTGTTATCGTGACAGGCCTAGTTCCAAACAATTAGAAGAGTAGTTGAATTATTTGTCTTTGTTGATTCAACTTAAATCACTCATTGTTAGGAATCAATAATATTCATCTCAAAATAAAAAGTAAAATCATATTTATTCTTGAAAAATAATTGTAGATTTGGTGGATTTCTCTGCGTTACGATGGCATTCTAGAACCTTCCTCTAGGGTTCCATTGTGTTTCCGCCCTGACTCCGCGGCGACAGTTGCTATGACACCAAGCATTCCGGTGATGTAATCCAGATGTTCTATTGATATCAGGCCATATGTGTGTGTTCAGTTCAGCTGAAGTAAAACTCAAGAGAGTCCTACTTGCATTTTAGCTTAGCGCCCGTTAACTTGTGTTAGCATCAAACTAGGTAGCAAAACTTGTATCCCGTCGCATCCAAAAACAAGCGAGCGGAACAAAGAAACTATGTATGACCTGTTGGAATTAATGGGAGAAGGCGTTTATGCCGAGGTGTACAAAGCCCTCAACAAACGCACAGGAGAAATTGTGGCCCTAAAACAGGTAAAAAACATGAAGCGTGCGTCATATTTCTGGCTTCGTGAACTCAAAATGATGAGTACCATCGGCGACATGGATGCAGACTCCAGCAACTGTATCCGTTTGAACAACTGCTTCAGATCCGCTGATGGCGACCACTTCATGGAGTTTGAAATGTTGGACCAGAACGTCCTCCAGTTCATGGAGAAGAGAGACGCACCGTTCTCTTTAAAAGAACTCCGGCCCATGGCTAAAGGCCTCCTCGTGGCTTTGGAAAGTCTCCGGTCCGTCGGTGTCGTTCACACTGATATCAAACTGGACAACATCATGTTTGTGGACCAGGAAGCAAAGCCGTTCAAAGTTAAACTGATTGATTTTGGCGTGGCAAAGTTTAAGAAGGAGATGCACATTGGGGACTCGATACAGCCGATAGCTTACCGCGCCCCAGAAGTGACCCTTGGCCTGCCGCTGTCCGAGGCCGTGGACATGTGGGGTCTTGGCTGCTGTCTCCTGGAATGCTTTCTGCAATTTTTGCCTTTCAATGTTGCATCCCCATATGACCACCTCCAACAGATCACAAAACTGTTGGGAGTCCCCGATGCAGGCCTCATTACTCGGGCTAAAGAGGGAACTGGATTCTTTGTTCAAGAGAAATCCGGGGAATGGCGACTTAAATCGATCTTTGAATACCGGGACTCAAAGGGAAACGTCCCCGAAATGGAGAAAAACACACTAGAGTTTGCTTCCGACTTAGAAGATGTCATATTGAATACTTTTGAATTCTCTTCTGGTATTGAACATGAGGACAGAAAGGTTTTCCTAGATCTTCTCAAGAAAATGTTGGAGGTGGACCCAGACAAAAGGATCACTCCGGCTGAGGCGCTCCTTCACCCCTTCATCACCATGAGCCACTTTCTACCCGCTTTAGCCAACGTAGAAAATTCAGAGCAACTACTGGACTACAAACCGAAAAGCAGTGGCACGTCAGATAGTTCTGATGACGAGGCCTCAGGGAAGGAAGACGAAAGTGTAGAAACATCAAGTTCTAGTGAAGAAGATTCAGAATTTGAAGAACATGACATTCACTCAAAACCATGTGAAATCTTTCCAGTTCCCGTTGCCTCACATGGTTCATTCCTACCCTCAGAAACAATAAGTTCCACTGAGTCTCAAGAGGAGGATTCAGGAATAGAAAGTCCTGGTCATGACAAGTTTGTCATTGAAAATTCCATTGAGGAGGAGAGTCGTTTATCTGACAGTCTCTCATTTCCGACATGTGAAATCGCCAAAGATGGGAATGGCCAATCAAGCTCAGAAACGTCCAATGAATCTCCGGAGAAGGATTCGGAAGCTGAAAGTCCTCCCATTATAGGACCCACCAAAATTCTGGAAGCAACCATCTCCCAGGATGAGACTGAACAGCCCAAGAAAAGTCCACTGCCATTAAATGAAGGGACCATCAAGAACATCCAACTTTGTAACAACGCCAGCTTTAAAACATTACAGCTGGTAGAATCTGAAAAATCATCTGTTAAAATTATGACCACGGAGCCCCAGAGGCTTGTCACACATCCTCCAGGTGATGACATCGTAATTATAGACTGTGATGAGGAGGAAGAAACCCCGTTTTGCTTCCCCCTCCGTCGGTCTCTGTTTCGGCCATTGCTAAAATCACTTCGGTCCGTTTTTATGCGTTGGCGATCTGCAAAATAAACGGACGATCTGCCTCTTACCACCTGCTATTCTCGGATGTGGCCAATCCGATCGCTCATGCAGATCCATCAGACTGACCACTTCCTCCACCATGTGCTGTGGTTTCTGGAGAAGCAAGTCCCAGGTGTGAGGCAAGGTGAAGGCCCCCTCGTCCCTGTTGATGGCCTGTGTGCCTCCCAGCTCACTGATTCCAATAGTCTTCAATATTCAGCCTGTATTTGCCTCTCTTATCAGACCACATTTCTTGACTCCAGCCCGTTAAGATTGTCCCTTTTTTAGCAATGACCAGAGATCGCAGATGGTGAATGCTCTTCCTGTTTCTGTAAGAAAAGAGGATGAAGCACCACAATAAAATCGGCAGTAGCTGGTCTTGTTTTTAAAGGGGAAAATCATGTAATGGTTTGGTGTAAGGGAAATTTGGTACGAACAGAGGGATATGAATGCAGACGATGGATTTGGAAAGCTATGGATTCACAAAGCAGGGAAGACTAAGACTCCTGTACCCACTCCCATCTCTGTGTGCAGTGAGAGACGAATGCCCACAACAATTGTAATAATTGCTTTGTGATTCTAAATAAAGATTACTTAATTACTTACAAAAATTGAGCTTTGTACTATTTATTCTTCCAGTAAGGGGTAATGTATGTCTGTATGTACATGTTTGGTTTCTGTGTGTCATCAACCAAACTCAAAACGTATGGGCAAATTTTTAAAACTTTTTAGGGAATTTCACAGATGGTTTAAGGCTGTGGTCAATTCAATTCAATGTATCAGACCCTCCTGCATCAGCGAGGAAATGCTTCAGAGAGAAGGAGAGGCATCCACTCCCACAGACAGACATCCACTCCCACAGACAGACATCCACTCCCACAGACAGACATCCACTCCCACAGACAGACATCCACTCCCACAGACAGACATCCACTCCCACAGACAGACATCCCCTACCACAGACAGACATCCCCTACCACAGACAGACATCCACTCCCACAGACAGACATCCACTCCCACAGACAGACATCCACTCCCACAGACAGACATCCACTCCCACAGACAGACATCCACTCCCACAGACAGACATCCACTCCCACAGACAGACATGCACTCCCACAGACAGACATCCACTCCCACAGACAGACATCCACTCCCACAGACAGACATCCACTCCCACAGACAGACATCCACTCCCACAGACAGACATCCACTCCCACAGACAGACATCCACTCCCACAGACAGACATCCCCTCCCACAGACAGACATCCACTCCCACAGACAGACATCCCCTCCCACAGACAGACATCCCCTCCCACAGACAGACATCCCCTCCCACAGACAGACATCCACTCCCACAGACAGACATCCACTCCCACAGACAGACATCCACTCCCACAGACAGACATCCACTCCCACAGACAGGCATCCACTCCCACAGACAGACACCCACTCCCACAGACAGACACCCACTCCCACAGACAGACATCCACTCCCACAGACAGACATCCACTCCCACAGACAGACATCCACTCCCACAGACAGACATCCACTCCCACAGACAGACATCCACTCCCACAGACAGACATCCCCTCCCACAGACAGACATCCCCTCCCACAGACAGACATCCACTCCCACAGACAGACATCCCCTCCCACAGACAGACATCCACTCCCACAGAGACAGACATCCACTCCCACAGACAGACATCCACTCCCACAGACAGACATCCACTCCCACAGACAGACATCCCCTCCCACAGACAGACATCCACTCCCACAGACAGACATCCCCTCCCACAGACAGACATCCCCTCCCACAGACAGACATCCACTCCCACAGACAGACATCCACTCCCACAGACAGGCATCCACTCCCACAGACAGACATCCCCTCCCACAGACAGACATCCCCTCCCACAGACAGACATCCCCTCCCACAGACAGACATCCACTCCCACAGACAGACACCCACTCCCACAGACAGACATCCACTCCCACAGACAGACATCCACTCCCACAGACAGACATCCACTCCCACAGACAGGCATCCACTCCCACAGACAGACATCCACTCCCACAGACAGACATCCACTCCCACAGACAGACATCCACTCCCACAGACAGACATCCACTCCCACAGACAGACATCCACTCCCACAGACAGACATCCACTCCCACAGACAGACATCCACTCCCACAGACAGACATCCTCTCCCACAGACAGACATCCACTCCCACAGACAGACATCCACTCCCACAGACAGGCATCCACTCCCACAGACAGACATCCACTCCCACAGACAGACATCCACTCCCACAGACAGACATCCACTCCCACAGACAGACATCCACTCCCACAGACAGACATCCACTCCCACAGACAGACATCCACTCCCACAGACAGACATCCACTCCCACAGACAGACACCCACTCCCACAGACAGACATCCACTCCCACAGACAGACATCCACTCCCACAGACAGACATCCACTCCCACAGACAGACATCCACTCCCACAGACAGACATCCACTCCACACAGACAGACATCCACTCCCACAGACAGACATCCACTCCCACAGACATACATCCACTCCCACAGACAGACATCCACTCCCACAGACAGACATCCACTCCCACAAACAGACATCCACTCCCACAGACAGACATCCACTCCCACGGACAGACATCCACTCCCACAGACAGACATCCACTCCCACAGACAGACATCCACTCCCACAGACAGGCATCCACTCCTACAGACAGACATCCCCTCCCACAGACAGACATCCACTCCCACAGACAGACATCCACTCCCACAGACAGACACCCACTCCCACAGACAGACATCCACTCCCACAGACAGACATCCACTCCCACAGACAGACATCCACTCCCACAGACAGACATCCACTCCCACAGACAGACATCCACTCCCACAGACAGACATCCACTCCCACAGACAGACATCCACTCCCACAGACAGACACCCACTCCCACAGACAGACATCCACTCCCACAGACAGACATCCACTCCCACAGACAGACATCCACTCCCACAGACAGACATCCACTCCCACAGACAGACATCCCCTCCCACAGACAGACATCCACTCCCACAGACAGACATCCACTCCCACAGACAGACACCCACTCCCACAGACAGACATCCACTCCCACAGACAGACATCCACTCCCACACAGACAGACATCCCCTCCCACAGACAGACACCCACTCCCACAGACAGACACCCCACTCCCACAGACAGACATCCACTCCCACAGACAGACATCCACTCCCACAGACAGACATCCACTCCCACAGACAGACATCCACTCCCACAGACAGACATCCACTCCCACAGACAGGCATCCACTCCCACAGACAGACATCCACTCCCACAGACAGACATCCACTCCCACAGACAGACATCCACTCCCACAGACAGACATCCACTCCCACAGACAGACATCCACTCCCACAGACAGGCATCCACTCCCACAGACAGACATCCACTCCCACAGACAGACATCCCCTCCCACAGACAGACATCCACTCCCACAGACAGGCATCCACTCCCACAGACAGACATGCACTCCCACAGACAGGCATCCACTCCCACAGACAGACATGCACTCCCACAGACAGACATCCACTCCCACAGACAGGCATCCACTCCCACAGACAGACATGCACTCCCACAGACAGACATCCACTCCCACAGACAGACATCCACTCCCACAGACAGGCATCCACTCCCACAGACAGACATGCACTCCCACAGATAGACATCCACTCCCACAGACAGACATCCACTCCCACAGACAGACATCCACTCCCACAGACAGACATCCACTCCCACAGACAGGCATCCACTCCCACAGACAGACATCCACTCCCACAGACAGACATCCACTCCCACAGACAGACATCCACTCCCACAGACAGACATCCACTCCCACAGACAGGCATCCACTCCCACAGACAGACATCCACTCCCACAGACAGACATCCACTCCCACAGACAGACATCCACTCCCACAGACAGACATCCACTCCCACAGACAGGCATCCACTCCCACAGACAGACATCCACCAGAGTGGGGTTAAGCGTCTTGCCCAGGGACACAACGGCAGCAGACGTCAGTGCAAGTCCCACGTGCCTGTCTGTATGTGACAAAACCATGGAAACTACCATTGCTTGATTGTATATGTACTGTATGTATGTATGTATTTGTATGTGTATGTATATTTACTGTAAGCGCAGCGGGCAACATAACATTTTACAAAAGTAACTTCATAAACTAAGGCATGTAAATATTATAAATACTGTAATGTGTAGTTGCTGCTCCAATGAATGAATCCAAAGTCACTGTTTACATATGCGTCATCACAGAGACTTTCCCCAAACCCGAGTTCATTTGAGTTGATTTTGTGAAAAAATAAAAAATATAAAAAAACGTCCAATAAGCTGTTTGTTTGCTCTGAGATTGGCAGCTTTGGTTCTTCGTAAACCGAGGCACATCCCATAATGAGTTTACAAAAGACTAATCCCCAAAGCCACAGTATGACGGGGACCTGCCGCTCTCAACGGAAAAGTCAAGACGCCATTTTTTGCATTTTTGTTGAATTTATTGAAGAAAGCGGACAGTGGCAGATGTTTGGGCGTCGATCAGAGAGAAGCAGATTCAGAAACGCAGCCGCTGAAAGACTCTAAACTCTATACCTAAAGTCTCTAGCTTTAGCATAATAACAAAGATATCTAAAATCTCCAACTTTAGCGTTATGAAAAAGTAAGAATTATGGACAAAACCCAGCTCAAAACAAGTTGGCCAGATTTCCTGACTTGGAAACGTCTTTGAGTGGTCTGAAAGTTAGATAACCCAGCTTTAAAGGAGAAGTATGTGGCCAAAAGTGGTACTGCAGCCTCTCCCACTCTCCCTGACTCAGGTTGCCAGATATGCAGACGAATCCAGCTGGGACCATAACAGCTGAATAGACAAGAGTTTTGTCAACAACAAATCTATAACCAACACCTTTTTCACAAAGATAGAAATCCTGGTTTTATTCCTTGTTTTGTCGTTAATGATTTGAGAATCATAACGAGACCTTTTTTAGTTCAGCGCCACATGGTACTTTACCAGTACCATTAGCTCCACGCGGTGAGTTCTGGCGCCCGGATCACAGACTTTCTGATTGGTGAAACGGTGGAGGGCGGGACATCGGAATGAAAACAATAACAAGATTTAGGGTAAAAGTAATTTAGAATTTCAAATATCTCTGAACTACTGTTATCAGTTAAAGAAGAATTGGAAAAGAGCAGTTTATTATTATGACAGATTAGGGCCCTTTAATGATGACAGATTAGGGCCCTTTAATGATGACAGATTAGGGCCCTTTAATGATGACAGATTAGGGCCCTTTAATGATGACAGATTAGGGCCCTTTAATGATAACAGATTAGGGCCCTATAATGATAACAGATTAGGGCCCTTTAATGATGACAGATTAGAGCCCTTTAATGATGACAGATTAGGGCCCTTTAATGATGACAGATTAGGGCCCTTTAATGATGACAGATTAGGGCCCTTTAATGATAACAGATTAGGGCCCTTTAATGATGACAGATTAGGGCCCTTTAATGATGACAGATTAGGGCCCTTTAATGATGACAGATTAGGGCCCTTTAATGATGACAGATTAGGGCCCTTTAATGATGACAGATTAGGGCCCTTTAATGATAACAGATTAGGGCCCTTTAATGATAACAGATTAGAGCCCTTTAATGATGACAGATTAGAGCCCTTTAATGATGACAGATTAGGGCCCTTTAATGATGACAGATTAGGGCCCTTTAATGATGACAGATTAGGGCCCTTTAATGATAACAGATTAGGGCCCTTTAATGATGACAGATTAGGGCCCTTTAATGATGACAGATTAGGGCCCTTTAATGATGACAGATTAGGGCCCTTTAATGATGACAGATTAGGGCCCTTTAATGATGACAGATTAGGGCCCTTTAATGATAACAGATTAGGGCCCTTTAATGATAACAGATTAGAGCCCTTTAATGATGACAGATTAGGGCCCTTTAATGATGACAGATTAGGGCCCTTTAATGATAACTTGACATGAAAATCTTACATATTTCTCCTTTAAACTCCTCGTTATGTGTGCTTACATCTCCCATTATCCTCCGGTCTCATTATGGTCCCAACCTCAATGTGGCCTCCATTTTCTCTGCTCCTGCACATTGCACCTCTTCACTCCGAGCCATTTCCAAACAGTGAAAACGAACCTGGCTAACATTTCACGGGTGGTTTAGCAGCAGGAAGTGTCTACGGAGCCGTGTTTGTGTGAATAGCTGGTAATAGTTTAAACCGTGGCGAGGCGAGAGCGGAACGAGACCGTGCAGTTTACATTAAGGCTCTTTCAGGGTTTTTTCTTTAAATGAAAAACACGTCCAACAAAAGGAGAAACCCACTCTTCTCGTTAAGTCTCTCTTTGGTTTGATGATCCAGTGTCACATGTTTAGAAATATGAGGTACAGCTAATGCAGAGAGAGCTTTTTATCAGATGTTTTATTCAGTAAGGACATCTGACTTGGATCTTTGCATCGGGCGGCACGGTGGCTGAGTGGTTAGCCCTCTCGCTTCTCAGCAAGAAGGTCCTGGGTTGGAATCCCGGTCGGAACAGGGCCTTTCTGAGTGGAGTTTACATGTTCTTCCTGTGCCTGTCTAGGTTTCCTCCAGGTGCTCCGGTTTCACCTACCACTAAAATCATGCACAGTAGGTCTGAATGTAGTGAGTGAGTGGATGGTGTTGGGTCGGAGGCTTTGATGGACCGGTGTGTTCGGCGACTCGTTTCCATCATCACCGTGTGGAGAGAATGGAACAAAATCTGAACTTTGTAAAGTACTTTCAGAATCAGAATCCTTTTTATTGCCATGTGAGTAACAGGACGTCACAAACTAGGAAATAGCTTTGGCTCTCAAAAACAAACATGCATAATTTAAAATCTACATAAATTTGGGGGACCTTTGTCTATAAAATGCGCTATATGAATAAACCCTTACTTACTTTCACACTCACATTATTTTACTTTGAGTTTGTAACGACACAAGAAAGTCTAATGCTTTTATGATTTTGCAGTTAGTAAAATTCACTCCCTCCTCATTGCGTTTTATTAGTTTATAATACAGTTGTTTTGTTTTTAGCTCTTTATTGGACTCTCAAAGACGGACTAATGCTTGTTTGAAGTCATGTGACCCGAACGGGGCGTGGCATTGGCCCGTGGGACAGGAAGTGTTTTTGCCTCATTAGTTAGAGAGGGAGATGCAGGAAAACAGGCACAGACAGGAACTTTTCACGGCTTAAAGTAAAGGTTGAATTGAAGACACATTTTCAATACATCGTTATGGTCCATGGTCCGTGGTCCATGGTCCGTGGTCCATGGTCTATGGTCCATGGTCCATGGTCCATGGTCCATGGTCCATGGTCCATGTTCCATCTCTGTCCTTAGACCAGGGGTGTCCAAACATTTAAGTAACAGGGTCACTTTAGTTCTCAGACGTCACGGACTGAAAAACTGTCTTGACCTATATCGGGCTGTTCTCAGCTTTAAAAAGATCTTTTACGAAGCTGGAGTTGGCTGAATGACAAATGTGTACCATCTCACAAGTCGACGACTGAATCCCAGACGTTCTGGACTTTAGAACGAGTCCTGTCTATATGGGCTGAGCTGAAGTTGGGTTAGACAACACACAGTGAACTTGTGTTTATGATCTCAAAGACTACTTTGGGTTAGCAAGGCAGAGGGCCATATAAAATGACACTGAGGGCCTTTATTGGCCCCCGGGCCTGAGGTTGGACATGGCTGCCTCAGACCCTCCTGTATCGACAGGAAAACTCCAAATCCTTGTGGCTCTAACACTGTTCTGTCTCCTCCAGGTATTCGATGCTCCACAACGGGGCGCACACGGAGCAGCACCGGGGTCTGCAGACCGACACGGAGTCCCACGAGTCCTGTCTGTGACGGGACTGCCCCAGCGAGAGAGAGAACACTGCCCCCTGCTGGAGCCTGGCCTCACTGCAGGAGGAGACACCAGAACAAGGAACAAGCCAAGAGTCCAAACGCCACGAGCCAAAGACGGAGCGATTGCGGACGCTCCACGTGCAGTCGAGAGGTGGACGAGGGAAGGATCTCGTAAACGACAAAGCAGAGATGATAGAAGGGCGAAAACGCTCAAATCTAAATAATCTACACTAGAACCAACGGAAATCTGAGAAACTGCCCCAAGAATATTCAGTTTTTTGGACAGAAGTATAAGAATAAGTCATTTGTATGTTTTTAACCTACACTCACTTTTACTACTGACAGGCTAACCAAATGCTAACTGCTAGCAAGTAAACATTATCGTTGCTATGGTAACCAGTGCTGCCTCTGCTCTGGAAGGTAAAGGTAAAACTACTCTCATTTCAAAAGTAAAACATAAAAATACACGACATTTAGAGACAGAACAAGTCACAAGGATCAGAAAACCAAAAATGTTTCAAACGCAATGTCATTGCACAAAACTAAAGGCCGTTAAAGTGCCACAGCATGTACCCCTTTAAATATGTGCAATAAAACCATTGACAAAGATTAAAATAAAGACCTTCCCCTGTTTACACCCACTTCCTGAACGATAATAGTCCAAATAAAATATATATTAACAACATTATTAACTATATATAAACAAAATATCAGCGCTCCATTCATATAAACGCCAGTCTAATCACATAAACCAGTCCCAGAATAATCCTGAGGTTCTCAATTTCAGGGGTAAATTACCAAATCTACCAAATAATGAGAAGTAATTTCCCATTTCAAACAAATTGTTCTAATCTATGACTCAAAGTGAATTTACGAGTGTTGCACAGACATTTTGGCACAGATGATGCTGAGAAGATTCTCTGCTGTAGCCAATTGGGAAGTTTGTCATTTTACCTTTTTTAAAGTTTTATAGTTCAGAGTTGGGATTTAAAGCTGGGGTACTTAACTTTAAAACCACGATAAATGCAAATATGTCATTAAATTAATCCTGCTAGTTCCTTGCTCTCAAAACTTTTCTTTTTAAACCAAATTGGGAAGACTAGAGGACCACCCTCACTCAGCCAATCAGCTCTCAGCCAATCTGCTCTCAGCCAATCTGCTCTTAGCCAATCAGCTCTCAGCCAATCTGCTCTCAGCCAATCTGCTCTCAGCCAATCAGCTCTCAGCCAATCTGCTCTCAGCCAATCTGCTCTTAGCCAATCAGCTCTCAGCCAATCAGGTCTCAGCCAATCAGGTCTCAGCCAATCAGGTCTCAGCCAATCTGCTCTCAGCCAATCAGCTCTCAGCCAATCAGCTCTCAGCCAATCTGCTCTCAGCCAATCTGCTCTCAGCCAATCAGCTCTCAGCCAATCTGCTCTCAGCCAATCAGCTCTTAGTTAAGGGATCCAGCCATTCATTCTGAAGGACCTGGACTTTATAGATTCTTCCACTTACCTAAATTTCAAACTACAAAAATGAAACTATACTAAAATCTTTTCGTCTAGTTCCTAGATCTAGAATAGTCTGCTTCTGTCGCTAGTTTCACGGATATTTCTGGTATCGGTCACAGATTTTTGAAACCAAAAATTGTGACTCACGGGCTGTTTTTTACATTTTCACAAATGAAAACGTTTTCGAAGATGAGAGAAGGTTATGGTCCAATTTTGGTCACAACATTTAACTTTTACTATTTCTACTGTGTTGGGACTAACAAACATGTATTATATATGTAGCTATCATAACTTTAAATAGTTAAAAACATATTAATGACACTCAAGAGTCCAAGATTTTAGCAAAATTTGAGATAAAAACACAAATTGTGTTTGACCCATTAATGTTGATTATAATCAGGATGAATAAGAAGTCCAGGAAAAAACCAAAAGAAAAAACAGGACCCAGGAACATGGAGATAGATAAAAGAAAAAACAGTAAAAAGTGACACAGAGACACATGGTCAACACAGAGGACCAGGACAAGAGGTAAAACTAAAACCATGTGGAAAAGTCCAAATAAACACAAAATCCCATGATACAAATATTTCATGGTCTCTCTCTGGTCTCTCTCTGGTCTCTCTCTGGTCTCACTCTCTGGTCTCTCTCTGGTCTCTCTCTGGTCTCTCTCTGGTCTCTCTCTGGTCTCTCTCTGGTCTCTCTCTGGTCTCTCTCTGGTCTCACTCTGGTCTCACTCTCTGGTCTCTCTCTGGTCTCTCTCTGGTCTCTCTCTGGTCTCTCTCTGGTCTCTCTCTGGTCTCTCTCTGGTCTCTCTCTGGTCTCTCTCTGGTCTCTCTCTCTGGTCTCTCTCTGGTCTCTCTCTGGTCTCTCTCTGGTCTCTCTCTCTGGTCTCTCTCTGGTCTCTCTCTGGTCTCTCTCTGGTCTCACTCTCTGGTCTCTCTCTGGTCTCTCTCTCTGGTCTCTCTCTCTGGTCTCTCTCTGGTCTCTCTCTGGTCTCTCTCTGGTCTCTCTCTGGTCTCTCTCTGGTCTCACTCTCTGGTCTCTCTCTGGTCTCTCTCTGGTCTCTCTCTGGTCTCTCTCTGGTCTCTCTCTGGTCTCTCTCTGGTCTCACTCTGGTCTCTCTCTCTGGTCTCTCTCTGGTCTCTCTCTGGTTTCTCTCTGGTCTCTCTCTGGTCTCTCTCTGGTCTCTCTCTGGTCTCTCTCTGGTCTCTCTCTGGTCTCTCTCTGGTCTCTTTCTGGTCTCTCTCTCTGGTCTCTCTCTGGTCTCTCTCTCTGGTCTCTCTCTGGTCTCTCTCTCTGGTCTCTCTCTGGTCTCTCTCTGGTCTCTCTCTGGTCTCTCTCTGGTCTCACTCTCTGGTCTCTCTCTGGTCTCTCTCTGGTCTCTCTCTGGTCTCTCTCTGGTCTCTCTCTGGTCTCTCTCTCTGGTCTCTCTCTGGTCTCTCTCTGGTCTCTCTCTGGTCTCTCTCTCTGGTCTCTCTCTGGTCTCTCTCTGGTCTCTCTCTGGTCTCTCTCTCTGGTCTCTCTCTCTGGTCTCTCTCTCTGGTCTCTCTCTGGTCTCTCTCTGGTCTCTCTCTGGTCTCTCTCTCTCTGGTCTCTCTCTGGTCTCTCTCTCTGGTCTCTCTCTCTGGTCTCTCTCTGGTCTCTCTCTGGTCTCTCTCTCTCTGGTCTCTCTCTGGTCTCTCTCTCTGGTCTCTCTCTCTGGTCTCTCTCTGGTCTCTCTCTGGTCTCTCTCTGGTCTTTTACAGCCTTAAAACAAACAGCTGCAACTTCAAGGATCTTGATTCTTACAGATTATTTTTAGAACACATCACCTTCGCCACAAACCTCTTAATGTACTTTGCTTTTTACCGAGACTCAGAAATACAGGACAAGAAGTAAAACTAAAACCATGTGGAAAAGTTCAAATAAAACACAAAATATAGATTTTTTCATAGGACAGATTTGACAGCGACTGCAGGAGGTCCTCAAACATTTGTTGGATGTGGCCACGTTCTGGACCATCAACCTGGACTGTGGAGAACCAGGAACCAGGAGCAGTGACTATGTGGGACCAGAGGACCATCAGTCTCAGCATGGTTCTCCAAGATCGGACGTTCGTGAATGAGACTGATGATAATGAGACTTATTACCAAAGCTTTTTTTTTGTTTTTTATTCTGATCCAATCCCCGGAAAGTGAAAAATCCATGATTATTATTATATTATTATTTTTTTTAGTTTTCATCGTTCTTTAAACAAATCAGGAAAGTTGTCAAAATTCTCTCATTCCAAAGTATAAATTAAATTCCAAATGAGCCTCCAAAACATGCCACACTCATTCTAATGTAGGGGAAGTGTCTTGCCTAAGAGCACAACGACGGTCCCAGAGGTCTCCCATCACAGTACTCACCAGGCTCTGCCACGCTTAGCTTTAGAGGTCCGACAGGATCTGGGATAAGATGGAGACCGGTCTTCAAAAGGTGGGTGTGGCTGCTGGTTTTTGTTCCAGCCTGAGTCAGAGCAGACCAGAGTCCACCCATTTCCTCTGGTGATGTGCTGCAATCTCTCTCCTGGTCTGTGGGGGTGTACCCGGAAAGAGAATTACCCAATGCTTCTGTCTGGAGTCTTCTTTCCTCTAGAAAACCTTTACAGGATGGTCTAAAAGTGGCTCTTGGTCCAAAAGTGGCTCTTGGTCTAAGCGTGGTTCTTGGTCCAAAAGTGCTGATTGTTTTTGGACCAGTCTAGTTTAGTCGCTGTAGACTTTTGAATGCACTCGTTAGATGATTGGAGCTAGTTTACCCTCGGCCATTTTTGAAAGAGCCACAGAAGGAGATCAACAACGGAGATAAATGTCACTATGTCTGTTAATATTTACAACATCAGAGAGACCAGAGAGATACCAGAGAGAGACCAGAGAGAGACCAGAGAGAGACCACAGAGAGACCACAGAGAGACCACAGAGAGACCAGAGAGAGACCACAGAGAGACCACAAAGAGACCACAGAGAGACCAGAGAGAGACGAGGAAGAGACCAGAGAGAGACCGGAGAAAGACCACGGAGAGACCAGAGAGAGACGAGGAAGAGACCAGAGAGAGACCAGAGAAAGACCACAGAGAGACCAGAGAGAGACCAAAGAGAGACCAGAGAGAGACCAGAGAGAGACCGGAGAAAGACCACAGAGAGACCAGAGAGAGACCAAAGAGAGACCAGAGAGAGACCAGAGAGAGACCAGAGAGAGACCAGAGAGAGACCAGAGATATCTAATATTAGGCTTGGTTTGGTCATGTATGGATTGATGAGTGAGAATCCGACCCTAGGGAGAGCCATGGTACAAAGCATGTCTGTGAACGATGGTGTGTTTCGGTGCATTTCAATGAAAACGCAGTCGTGTGTCTTCAGCGCGAGGCGTGGGCGATAACGAACGGCAAGACCCCGAGCCGTGGGCGTAAAGAGAGAACACACAACCACCGACCAGGAGGTTATGGCACCGGCTCCAGTCTGAGATCAAACACTGTTGGATTGTTCTGGAAAATCCAAGCTGCTATAACGAAGTTCTCATGGCTCCTTCTGACTCACAGTAATCCTCTGGTCTCTCCCTGGTCTGTCCCTGGTCTCTCCCTGGTCTGTCCCTGGTCTCTCTCTGGTCTCATTCTAAAGTCCCTCTGGTCTCTCTCTTTGGTCTCTCTCCCTGGTCTCTCTTTCTCTGTCTCTCTCTCTCGCTGGTCTTGCTCTGGTCTCTCTCTGGTCTCTTTTTCTGGTCTCTCTCTCTCTCTGGTCCCTCTATCTCTCTCTCTCTCTCTCTGGTCTCTCTGTGGTCTCTCTCCGGTCCCTCTCTGGTGTCTCCCTGGTCTGTGGTGTCTCTCTGGTCTCTCTCTGGTCTCTCTCCCTGGTCTCTCTCTGGTCCCTCTCTGGTCTCTCTCTCTCTCTGGACTCTCTCTCTGGTCTCTCTCTGGTCTCTCCCTGGTCTCTCCTTGGTCTCTCTCTGGCCTCTCTCTGGTCTCTCTCTGGCCTCTCTCTGGTCTCTCTCTGGTCCCTCTCTGGTCTCTCTCTGGTTTTCTCTCTCTCTGGTCTCTCAGGACTATTTATGAAACAAAACAGACCCATCATAAATTACAGCCTATGGTCCTGACCCACATGGTCCTGACCCACATAAACCAACACATCTTGATCAAACCAGGACCAGTCTTTACCATAAATCCAGCCAAAACCAGTTTTTCTCCGCAGAGCTGACTGTGATGGAGGCTTTTGTATGGATTAGCATTCATGGCTCGCTCTGACAGGCGGATGATGGAGAGGTGCATTGTGGGAGATTAGGATTCAGTGTTTTAGCAGTCGATGGTTGAAAGCCAGGTCCGTTTTACTTAAGTAGCACATGTAGCCTCAGCACGACTTAGAATCTCATTATTCAAACACTTTTCAGCCACAGCACTTTTCTCTCACTCCATTAATCAAAAAGTCCCAAACCAGCGACGGCGAAATCAACTCGGAATGTTTAAAATGAAGAAAAGACTTTTGACTCTGGTCTCTCCCTGGTCTCTCTCTGGTCTCTCTCTGGTCTCTCCCTGGTCTCTCTCTGGTCTCTCTCTTTGGTCTCTCTCTCTGGTCTCTCTCTGGTCTCTCTCCGGTCTCTCTCTGGTCTCTCTCTGGTCTCCCTCTGGTCTCTCTCTGGTCTCTCTCTGGTCTCTCTCTTTGGTCTCTCTCTTTGGTCTCTCTCTCTGGTCTCTCTCTCTGGTCTCTCTCTGGTCTCTCTCTGGTCTCTCTCTTTGGTCTCTCTCTCTGGTCTCTCTCTGGTCTCTCTCTGGTCTCTCTCTGGTCTTTCTCTGGTCTCTCTCTGGTCTCTCTCTGGTCTCTCTCTGGTCTCTCTCTGGTCTCTCTCTGGTCTCTCTCTGGTCTCTCTCTTTGGTCTCTCTCTCTGGTCTCTCTCTGGTCTCTCTCTGGTCTCTCTCTGGTCTCTCTCTGGTCTCTCTCTGGTCTCTCTCTGGTCTCTCTCTGGTCTCTCTCTGGTCTCTCTCTGGTCTCTCTCTTTGGTCTCTCTCTGGTCTCTCTCTGGTCTCTCTCTGGTCTCTCTCTTTGGTCTCTCTCTCTGGTCTCTCTCTGGTCTCTCTCCGGTCTCTCTCTGGTCTCTCTCTGGTCTCTCTCTGGTCTCTCTCGGCGGCACGGTGGCTGAGTGGATAGCACTCTCGCCTCTCAGCAAGAAGGTCCTGGGTTCGAATCCCGGCCGGACCAGGGCCTTTCTGAGTGGAGTTTGCATGTTCTCCCCGTGTCTGCGTAGGTTTCCTCCGGGTACTCCGGTTTCCCCTACCACTAAAAATATGTCCAATAGTTCTGGCATGTGCCTCCTGTACTGGCCCCGCTCCCATCTCTGTGTGGAGTGAGAGACAAATGCCCAAAATTAACAATTGTAAACCGCTTTGAGACTCAGATCTGCAGTGAAAAGGCGGTATATAAATAATAACTTACTTACTTACTTACTTACTTACTCTCTCTGGTCTCTCTCTGGTCTCTCTCTCTGGTCTTTTACAGCCTTAAAACAAACAGCTGCTACTTGAAGGATCTTGATTCTTACAGATTCACCTTCGTCACAAACGACTTCACGTACTTTGCTTTTTACCGAGACTCAGAAATATAAAATATGGTTCATTTACTTCTGAAATTCAAATTGAAACTGGAAAAATTATTTAAATTCTCAAATCTTCTGAGATGTTTTGTTTTGGGGTTTTTAACAGACTTTTAAACCATATTCTAATTTTCCGAGTTCCACCTGAATTTGTTCATTATTTTTAAATCTTGTCTGATTGAAATATTTCTTTTTAATATTTTGAAAAGCAGTTTGTGATTGTGAGTCCTACTTTAGAATCGGAAAAAATTCCAAAGTAAAATGAAAATAATTCATGTTTAAAATCTTGAAAAATGAAAATGCAGTGATCAAAAACAGCCTCGGATTAATTTCTACTTTTGAATTACTTTGAATTTCTCTGAAATTATTGGAATTGGAAAAACCAAACACATTTTACAAAAACATTCAAAAAGCGTTACCCTGGTCTTATCCCTCCGTACCCTCAGGTCCATCATCATGTCCTGCATCTAACGTCTGGGTCTGGTCCCTGTGTTTGTGATTACAATCAGTTGAATTTTGACCGACCAATCAGAGAGCGCGGGAGGCGGGTGTTGTAGTTAGATGTGGGTGACGTCAAGAGTTTGTGTCGAACGGGAAGGTCGTAGTTTGGAGAAGAATGTGATAATAAAGTAATCTGGTCTGGTTCTATCAAGAAACTGACAAAGGAGATGGCTAAAGCTAGGCTAAATGCTAAAGCTAGGCTAAATGCTAAATGCTAACAACTCACTCGGGCGCAGTACATATGTCACAGTAAACTCAGATCCATTCGTTTCAATCTGCAAAAGGAGTTAGCCCCTCCCACCTGTTCACGTCAATGGAGCTAATCCAGACCTAAATGAAGTGTGTACTATGGTGTGGTACGACCGGGCTAACAAAGCGTCTCCTGTTCCATCTCATTTATTGTATTATATTTTATTTATTATTTTAGCACCTAAGACATGAATGTGTTCTTGTAGAAATGTAAAAAAATATAACGTCCCATTTATGTTTGAGAGAAAATTACTTTTATAAATCCTGAGTATTTATTTTGACAAAAAAGGTATTTTCATGTATTAAAATGAATAAAAAAGCTTCTGTTTCAGGAGTTGAAGGTCGATGGTTTTTCTGTTGCTATGTGACAGTTTGGATAAAGACAATAAACAAGTCGACTTATTTTAACTATCTGTGTTTTTGTTATTTTCAAAATCAACGTCATTCTGGTTTCTCTCTGCTCTCTCTCTGGTCTCTCTCTCTGGTTTCACTCTGGTCTCTCTGGTCTCTCTCTGGTTTCTCTCTGGTCTCTCTCTGGTCTCTCTCTGGTCTCTCTCTCTGGTCTCTCTCTGGTCTCTCTCTTTGGTCTCTCTCTAGTCTCTCTCTGGTCTCTCTCTGGTCTCTCTCTGGTCTCTCTCTCTGGTCTCTCTGGTCTCTCTCTCTGGTCTCTCTCTCTGGTCTCTCTCTCTGGTCTCTCTCTGGTCTCTCTGGTCTCTCTCTGGTCTCTCTCTCTGGTCTCTCTCTGGTCTCTCTCTCTGGTCTCTCTCTTGTCTCTCTCTGGTCTCTCTCTCTGGTCTCTCTCTCTGGTCTCTCTCTTTGGTCTCTCTCTAGTCTCTCTCTGGTCTCTCTCTGGTCTCTCTCTGGTCTCTCTCTCTGGTCTCTCTGGTCTCTCTCTCTGGTCTCTCTCTCTGGTCTCTCTCTGGTCTCTCTGGTCTCTCTCTGGTCTCTCTCTCTGGTCTCTCTCTGGTCTCTCTCTCTGGTCTCTCTCTAGTCTCTCTCTGGTCTCTCTCTGGTCTCTCTCTGGTCTCTCAGGTCTCTCTCTGGTCTCTCTCTCTGGTCTCTCTCTGGTCTCTCTCTAGTCCCTCTCTGGTCCCTCTCTGGTCTCTCTCTCTGGCCTCTCTCTCTGGTCTCTCTCTGGTCTCTCTCTGGTCTCTCTCTCTGGTCTCTCTCTCTGGTTTCTCTCTGGTCTCTCTCTCTCTCTGGTCTCTCTGGTCTCACTCTGGTCTCTCTCTGGTCTCTCTCTAGTCCCTCTCTGGTCCCTCTCTGGTCTCTCTCTCTGGCCTCTCTCTCTGGTCTCTCTCTGGTCTCTCTCTGGTCTCTCTCTGGTCTCTCTCTCTGGTCTCTCTCTCTGGTTTCTCTCTGGTCTCTCTCTCTCTCTGGTCTCTCTGGTCTCACTCTGGTCTCTCTCTCTGGTCTCTTTCTGGTCTCTCTAGTCTCACTCTGGTCTCTCTGTCTGGTCTCACTCTGGTCTCTCTCTCTGGTCTCTCTCTGGTCTCTCTCTAGTCTCTCTCTGGTCCCTCTCTGGTCTCTCTCTCTGGCCTCTCTCTCTGGTCTCTCTCTGGTCCCTCTCTGGTCTCTCTCTGGTCTCTCTCTGGTCTCTCTCTCTGGTCTCTCTCTCTGGTCTCTCTCTGGTCTCTCTCTCTCTCTGGTCTCTCTGGTCTCACTCTGGTCTCTCTCTCTGGTCTCTTTCTGGTCTCTCTAGTCTCACTCTGGTCTCTCTGTCTGGTCTCACTCTGGTCTCTCTCTCTGGTCTCTCTCTGGTCTCTCTCTGGTCTCACTCTGGTCTCTCTGTCTGGTCTCACTCTGGTCTCTCTCTCTGGTCTCTCTCTGGTTTCTCTCTGGTCTCTCTGGTCTCTCTCTGGTCTCTCTCTGGTCTCTCTGGTCTCTCTCTCTCTGGTCTCTCTCTGGTCTCTCTCTAGTCTCTCTCTCTCTTTGGTCTCTCTTTGGTCTCTCTTTGGTCCCTCTCTGGTCTCTCTCTCTGGTCTCTCTCTCTGGTCTCTCTCTCTCTCTGGTCTCTCTCTGGTCTCTTTCTGGTCTTTCTAGTCTCACTCTGGTCTCACTCTGGTCTCTCTGGTCTCTCTCTCTGGTTTCACTCTGGTCTCCCTCTCTGGTCTCTCTCTGGTCTCTCTCTGGTCTCTCTTTTCTCTGGTCTCTCTTCTCTGGTCTCTGGGTCTACAGCCTCAGTCCTGGGTCTACATCCTCAGTCCTGGTCTACAGCCTCAGTCCTGGGTCTACAGCCTCAGTCCTGGGTCTACAACCTCAGTCCTGGGTCTACAGCCTCAGTCCTGGGTCTACAGCCTCAGTCCTGGGTCTACAGCCTCAGTCCTGGGTCTACAGCCTCAGTCCTGGGTCTACAGCCTCAGTCCTGGGTCTACAGCCTCAGTTCTGGGTCTACAGCCTCAGTCCTGGGTCTACAGCCTCAGTCCTGGGTCTACAGCCTCAGTCCTGGGTCTACAGCCTCAGTCCTGGGTCTACAGCCTCAGTCCTGGGTCTACAGCCTCAGTCCTGGGTCTACAGCCTCAGTCCTGGGTCTACAGCCTCAGTCCTGGGTCTACAGCCTCAGTTCTGGGTCTACAGCCTCAGTCCTGGGTCTACAGCCTCAGTCCTGGGTCTACAGCCTCAGTTCTGGGTCTACAGCCTCAGTCCTGGGTCTTCAGCCTCAAATGGTTTGGACTTGCCTGGTCCAAGGGCATTAATGATTAATGATGCGCATTTCCTCCTTTTGCACAATCTGAGTGTTCTCTCCATGCCAAATGTGACATGTACATTTCTCCTGTGAGATAAATAAAGCACATCTTATCTTAACACTGAAATTTTCCGACTGAGGAACAAATAAAGGATCTCTTAGTCTCGATCTCAGCAGCGACGGCCTTTTCAACACAAACATTTATTATTATTATTAAAAGAAAAAACATTATTATTGCTCAGAGCCACTAAAACAGAGAGAGACAGACAGAGAGAGCGAGAGAGAGAGAGAGAGAGAGACTGAGAGAGAGAGAGAGACAGAAACTGAGAGAGAGAGAGAGACAGAGAGAGAGAGGCTCTGAATGGGTCGACCTTTAACTGAGACTGGATTAAAAAAGAGGAAATGAAAGTCCTGTTTTGGGAAACAGGACTTTTTTGCTAAGACTGATGCTAAGACGGTCGCTAAGACTTGCTGCTAAGACGGTTGCTCAGACGGTTGCTAAGACGGTTGCTAAGACGGTTGCTAAGACTTGCTGCTAAGACGGTTGCTCAGACGGTTGCTAAGACGGTTGCTAAGACGGTTGCTAAGACTTGCTGCTAAGACGGTTGCTAAGACGGTCGCTAAGACTTGCTGCTAAGACGGTTGCTCAGACGGTTGCTAAGACGGTTGCTAAGGCGGTTGCTGGGCAGGTTGCTAAGATGGTTTCCTAGATGGTTCCCCCCCCCACACACACACACACACTCACCCCCGACAATAAAGCGCTTACAATTGTTATTATTGTTGCTAAATATCAAACTATAAACACAGGGATCACAGAGAGAACTAAACCACAGTTTTTAAGCCCAAAATGGAGACTGAGACATCACCCGGAGCCAAAACATCCTGTTCTAATCCAGTATTTATTATAATAAAACACTTAATACAGTGTTTGGAAACCACTCTGCTTTGACTGAGCGCTGTGACAACAAAGAAATGATTAGTTTTGACCCGAGAACAACTCTTGATAATAACGGATCTAATTAAATATAAAAAGAGCAAAGCTAATCCCTGTCTCCAAACCAAAGCTAACGGCGCCGCACTCGCCCCGAGGCAGACGGACAGACCTGTTGTTGCTAATTACAGCCGATGGACGGAGCACGACTCTCTCTGGTCACGACACACACACATTTTTATGAAACCTGTTTTTTGTTCCCACTGAGACTGTCATTCCAAACACTTTGAGACGCCCACCTCTGCCACGGCTCGGCTCGGCTCGGCTCAGCTCGTCTGACGCAGAATCTGAAGTCAAATTATAATGTTTGCTTTTCTCCTGTTGGTAAAAAACTGTAGTTTAGCAAATCTGAAGCAGATTTTAACTGCAAGGATCAGAAATACAGGAGTCGGTCCCTGTGCTCCCCAGAGTCAAACAGGGCGGGTTTAAAGGAGCAATATGTAATCATTAAAGGGCCCTAATCTGTCATCATTAAAGGGCCCTAATCTGTCATCATTAAAGGGTCCTAATCTGTCATCATCAAAGGGCCCTAATCTGTCATCATCAAAGGGCCCTAATCTGTCATCATTAAAGGGTCCTAATCTGTCATCATTAAAGGGCCCTAATCTGTCATCATTAAAGGGTCCTAATCTGTCATCATTAAAGGGCCCTAATCTGTCATCATTAAAGGGCCCTAATCTGTCATCATTAAAGGGCCCTAATCTGTCATCATTAAAGGGTCCTAATCTGTCATCATCAAAGGGCCCTAATCTGTCATCATTAAAGGGTCCTAATCTGTCATCATCAAAGGGCCCTAATCTGTCATCATTAAAGGGTCCTAATCTGTCATCATTAAAGGGCCCTAATCTGTCATCATTAAAGGGTCCTAATCTGTCATCATCAAAGGGCCCTAATCTGTCATCATCAAAGGGCCCTAATCTGTCATCATTAAAGGGTCCTAATCTGTCATCATCAAAGGGCCCTAATCTGTCATCATTAAAGGGTCCTAATCTGTCATCATTAAAGGGCCCTAATCTGTCATCATTAAAGGGCCCTAATCTGTCATCATTAAAGGGCCCTAATCTGTCATCATCAAAGGGCCCTAATCTGTCATCATTAAAGGGTCCTAATCTGTCATCATTAAAGGGCCCTAATCTGTCATCATTAAAGGGCCCTAATCTGTCATCATTAAAGGGCCCTAATCTGTCATCATTAAAGGGTCCTAATCTGTCATCATCAAAGGGCCCTAATCTGTCATAATTAAAGGGTCCTAATCTGTCATCATCAAAGGACCCTAATCTGTCATCATTAAAGGGTCCTAATCTGTCATCATTAAAGGGCCCTAATCTGTCATCATTAAAGGGTCCTAATCTGTCATCATCAAAGGGCCCTAATCTGTCATCATTAAAGGGTCCTAATCTGTCATCATCAAAGGGCCCTAATCTGTCATCATTAAAGGGTCCTAATCTGTCATCATCAAAGGGCCCTAATCTGTTATAATTAAAAGGCCCTAATCCGTCATCATTAAAGGGCCCTAATCTGTCATCATTAAAGGGCCCTAATCTGTCATCATTAAAGGGTCCTAATCTGTCATCATTAAAGGGCCCTAATCTGTTATAATTAAAAGGCCCTAATTTGTCATCATTAAAGGGCCCTAATCTGTCATTATTAAAGGGCCCTAATCTGTCATCATTAAAGGGCCCTAATCTGTCATTATTAAAGGGCCCTAATCTGTCATCATTAAAGGGCCCTAATCTGTCATAATAATAAACTGCTCTTTTCCAATCCTTCTTTAACTGATAACAGTCGTTCATTTTAATTTCTAAATTACTTTTCCAGCCTCTAAATC
Organism: Knipowitschia caucasica; assembly: GCA_964034765.1. Classification (NCBI taxonomy): domain Eukaryota; kingdom Metazoa; phylum Chordata; class Actinopteri; order Gobiiformes; family Gobiidae; genus Knipowitschia; species Knipowitschia caucasica. The sequence goes on from OZ035830.1 coordinate 42,784,949, forward strand.
TTGTTGTTATAATTTATTCTCAGAGTGTTAATGCAAATAAAGTTATCAGTTGTGTTTCCTAGAATTGGGAAATGTATTTTGTATATTGGGAAATGTATTTTTAGCAAATAGCCCAGGTTTATAACTGGATATAATCAACACAGAGGGTTGTGATCGGCCAAACAGATTATGATTGATTCTTTCTTTACAAAATCCTTGAACGTTTTTTTTATTCAAAAAGACAAAACAAATGTTTTCAAAACATACACATAGGACACAGCCGTCAAACTGAGTCTAGTCTGGATTATACGGTAGTTTTATTGCAATCTTTGTCTTGGGTCTTTCCAGATTAAATCATGGGAGATAAACACCAAGTTTTGTGAGTTTGTGATGACGCTAAAAACAACCCCAGGTCGATCTTTCAAAAGCTCCACACGTTTTTCATTATGTTTGTCCTAAAGAATTCCCTAAAACTCTGGCTCCTCTGGTCTCAACGTGGTCCTGGTCTAAAGTCCCTCAGCTCCAGTGAACGTCACGACGCTTCACACTTTCTGGTAAATCAAAATGGCTTCTCTTTGTTAAAATACCGCCGCGTCAGAGTCCGTCTCTGTCTCATCGATCAGTGACGTTCCACATCCTTTCATCATCTTTGGGAGGACGCCACGACACCTGCTCCACGTTTTAAAGAGTCCGGGGATAAAACCGTCCGTCGCTGAATCGGCAGGAGCAGAAAAACACCGGGTTTACGAGAGAACGAGACCCTCAAAGTCTGTCGTTCCAAACCACAGGAGTTTTACAAGCTGGTTTTGCACAGACGGCAAATCAGTCATATCTGACTGACTTGCTTACTTTGCACACTCCGGGAAGAGCACTGAGGTCCTCTGACCAGCTTCTTCTGCACTGTCCCAGGTCTAGATTAAAGACCAGAGGAGACCGAGCCTTTGCTGTGGCAGGCCCTAAACTCTGGAACGCTCTCCCTGACTCCATCAGAGCTGCCTCCTCTGTGGAGAGTTTTAAATCACAGCTAAAGACACATTTCTTTGCTTTGGCTTTTTAACACAACATTTATGATAGTGTCTTGCATTTTATTTTTATGCTGAATGTTATTTGTGTGTTGTATTTGTGTTTTACAATGTCTGGTAAGCACTTTGTGACAGTCCTGTCTGTTTTTAAAATGTGCTATATAAATAAACTTGACCTTGACCTTGACGGAGAACACATACGGAACAGTTCTGCTGCAGAGGTTTGTGGAGGGATTTCAGGAAGTTTGCAGATTGAGCCCTAAAAGCAGACGCAGGAGACTAAAGCTGTAGTTTAGTCACAGCCACATCCAATCAGCAGCTTTTTATCATTTAAAAAAACACTGCCAGGATCAAAAGTACTGCGTCTAAATCAGAGTTGGAGATTCTTATCCTGCTTTTGTCTCCTGTAGGTTAGACTCCTGTAAAGTCTGGACTAGAACCAGGAAGTATACTTCCTGGTTCCTGGTATACCAGCACATTAGTCCTGTTCTCAGGTCTCTGCACTGGCTCCTGTGGCTCAGAGAATAGACTTTAAAGCAGCTGGACTGGCCTCCTGCTGGGACTCTGAGGAGCACAGGGACTGGCCTCCTGCTGGGACTCTGAGGAGCACAGGGACTGGCCGGACTGGCCTCCTGCTGGGACTCTGAGGAGCACAGGGACTGGCCTCCTGCTGGGACTCTGAGGAGCACAGGGACTGGCCTCCTGCTGGGACTCTGAGGAGCACAGGGACTGGCCTCCTGCTGGGACTCTGAGGAGCACAGGGACTGGCCTCCTACTGGGACTCTGAGGAGCACAGGGACTGGCCTCCTGCTGGGACTCTGAGGAGCACAGGGACTGGCCTCCTGCTGGGACTCTGAGGAGCACAGGGACTGGCCTCCTACTGGGACTCTGAGGAGCACAGGGACTGGCCTCCTGCTGGGACTCTGAGGAGCACAGGGACTGGCCTCTGAGGAGCAGGAGGAGTCCGTCTTGTCTTTTCAGAAACAGAAAAACACTTTTGCAGAGATTCTTTTGAAGAAGCTGAAGTGAAGTCGTTCCCACTTTTTGTAAACAGTAATTTTCCTTTTCAAACATCGCAGAGAAAGAGTCTGCTGCGGCTGTGGACCGAGAGAACGTCACTGTCATCCACAAATATACTAGTATTTATAGAGTATTTATAGAGTATTTATAGAGTATTATTATAGTATAGTATATATAGACAAGGCAGGTTTATCTGTACAGCACTATTCAAGACATTAACATCATAAATAATCACAAAACATTAAAAAGAGCAATTTTAAATCCTTCAGTTGTATCAGAGACAGAACTGTTTTAACCTGGATTTAAACATTGTCAGAGAAAAGGCCTGTCTCACATTTTCAGGAAGACTGTTCCAGGGTTTAGCTGTGAGGGTCTGCCCATGTTTACACTGCAAAAAAATGAGGTCATAATTTCTGGAGTCAAGTGTTTTTTTCTTTGTATTAACATTTTTATTTGGTCTGATTTTAAACACTTTTCTCCTCATTCCAACGGAGACATTTCTATATCTTTTTTTAAAATCATTTTTCTTTGTGCCATTGGGAAATCTTGTTTTAGGCTCAGTCAGAATGTGCTCAAATTAAGAAGCATTTTTTAACTTATTTTTGTATTGCCTTTTGCAGTGTAGTTTTCAATGTATTCTATGTCCGGGTGGATCCTCAACACTATTGGTCCTCCCACTTGTCAATCATTCTGGTGATACGTGCTCGTCCAATAAGACCTGAGAGTTTTGTTCAAAAAGTGGAGAGGGCGGTTCTTTCCAAAAGTTTGGGAAAGTCCTCCTATAAACCTTTGTTATAACGAGATCCTCAGTTCAAAGTCACGATAAATGAACAATATCTCGGTTCTAAATTAAAATAACATAAAAGCTTTTTATTTTAACAGTGCACCTTATACAAGAAAACGGCTTATAACCAGGTGCGGCTTAAAACCAGGTGCGGCTTATAACCAGGTGCGGCTTAAAACCAGGTGCGGCTTATAACCAGGTGCGGCTTAAAACCAGGTTTGGCTTATAACCAGGTGCGGCTTAAAACCAGGTTTGGCTTATAACCAGGTGCGGCTTATAATCAGGTGCGGCTTATAATCAGGTGCGGCTTAAAACCAGGTGCGGCTTATAACCAGGTGCGGCTTATAACCAGGTGCGGTTTATAACCAGGTGCGGCTTAAAACCAGGTGCGGCTTATAACCAGGTGCGCCTCATAATCAGGACCGTCTTATAACCAGGTGCGGCTTAAAACCAGGTGCGGCTTAAAACCAGGTGCGGCTTATAACCAGGTGCGCCTCATAATCAGGACCGTCTTATAACCAGGTGCGGCTTACAACCAGATGCGGTTAATAATCGCGTGCGGCTATAATCGGGTCCGGCTTATAACCAGGTGCGGCTATAATCGGGTGCAGCTTGTAACCAGGTGCGGCTTATAGTGCGAAAAATACAGAAAATAAAATCTATAACTAATCTATGTCTTTAGTATCATTTTCACTTTCGACTTTGATTATGTGCGACCGATGGTAAACTTTCGCTGGTGTTGAAAACTGTCCAATAAGAATGCGTCCTGTCGTGTCCTCGGGGACCAGCGGAGGCCGGAGAAAAACCTGCAGCATCTTGAACAACTTGAATGACAAAAATGTGTTTATTTTCCGGTCTGGGCTCGGTCTGGGCTCGGTCTGGGCTCGGTCTGGGCTCGGTCTGGGCTCGGTCTGGGCTCGGTCTGGGCTCGGTCTGGGCTCGGTCTGGGCTCGGTCTGGGCTCGGTCTGGGCTCGGTCTGGGTCGCTGTGAAATCCCCTTTTTCACACGACAAAGACCCAGAGCATGACCTCAGCTGCTGCCGGGATCTGGACATTATTTCAGGAAAACAAATAAAATCTGTGTGAGTGACGTGATGAGGTCTGCGGACCATCAACGGGCACACAGGGACCAGGGAGGAGAAGCAAAGGGACCAGAACCATCATCCCAATGTGTTTCTGTGAGTGGGCTGTGAAATGACTGAGTGGATTTTTGTGACGTGATTCAGAAATTGAAAAAAAGATAATCAAGAGTGAATATTTGTTTATTTTGTCGTCTGTAATTAAGCTGTATACCCCGGGACAAAAGACCAGAGAGAGACCAGAGAGAGACCAGAGAGACTAGAGAGAGACCAGAGAGAGACCAGAGGGAGAGACCAGAGGGAGAGACCAGAGAGAGACCAGAGAGAGACCAGAGAGAGACCAGATAGAGACCAGAGAGAGACCAGTGAGAGACCAGGGAGAGACCAGGGAGAGACAAGAGAGAGACTAGAGAGAGACTAGAGAGAAAGCAGAGAGAGACCAGAGAAAGAGACCAGAGAGAGACCAGAGAGAGACCACAGAGAGACCAGCGAGAGACCAGAGAGAGACTAGAGAGAGACCAGAGAGAGAGACCAGAGAGAGACCAGAGAGAGACTAGAGAGACCAGAGAGACTAGAGAGACTAGAGAGACTAGAGAGAGACCAGAGAGAGACCAGAGAGAGACCAGAGAGAGACCAGAGAGAGACTAGAGAGAGACCAGAGAGAGACCAGAGAGAGAGAAGAGAGAGACCAGAGAGAGAGTCCAGAGAGAGACCAGAGAGAGACCAGAGAGAGAGAAGAGAGAGACCAGAGAGAGACCAGAGAGAGACCAGAGAGAGACCAGAGAGAGACCAGATAGAGACCAGAGAGAGACCAGAGAGAGACCAGAGAGAGACCAGAGAGAGAGAGAGAGACCAGAGCGAGACCAGAGAGAGACCAGAGAGAGACCAGAGAGAGAGACCAGAGCGAGACCAGAGAGAGACCAGAGAGAGACCAGAGAGAGACCAGGGAGAGACCAGGGAGAGACAAGAGAGAGACTAGAGAGAGACTAGAGAGAAAGCAGAGAGAGACCAGAGAAAGAGACCAGAGAGAGACCAGAGAGAGACCACAGAGAGACCAGAGAGAGACCAGAGAGAGACTAGAGAGAGACCAGAGAGAGAGACCAGAGAGAGACCAGAGAGAGACTAGAGAGACCAGAGAGACTAGAGAGACTAGAGAGAGACCAGAGAGAGACCAGAGAGAGACCAGAGAGAGACCAGAGAGAGACTAGAGAGAGACCAGAGAGAGACTAGAGAGAGACCAGAGAGAGACCAGAGAGAGACTAGAGAGAGACCAGAGAGACCAGAGAGAGAGACCAGAGAGAGACCAGATAGACCAGAGAGAGAGACCAGAGAGAGACCAGAGAGAGACCAGAGAGAGACCAGATAGAGACCAGAGAGAGACCAGAGAGAGAGACCAGAGATTGAACAGACATTATTTGACCCCTCTCTGCCTTTCCTGCTTCCTTGTCAGTGCTGTAATCCACTCACACATTTCCCTTCATCAGTCCCGCTGCAGCGCCACCTGAGTCTCCACACGCTTCTGTTCGACCAATCACAGCCCGGGACCGTGTCCGAGGAGGAGAGGAGAGTACGGGCTGTGGCTGATGGACTGGGACCCGCTAACAGCTGCGTCCAGGTGTGTGTGTGTGGTGTGTGTGTGTGTGTGTGTGTGTGTGTGTGTATGTGTGTGTGTGGTGTGTGTATGTGTGTGTGTGTGGTGTGTGTGTGTGTGGTGTGTGTGTGTGTGGTGTGTGTGTGTGTGTATGTGTGTGTGTGGTGTGTGTGTGTGTGTGGTGTGTGTGTGTGTGTGTGTATGTGTGTGTGTGGTGTGTGTATGTGTGTGTGTGTGGTGTGTGTGTGTGTGGTGTGTGTGTGTGTGGTGTGTATGTGTGTGTGTGGTGTGTGTATGTGTGTGTGTGTGTGGTGTGTGTGGTGTGGTGTGTGTGTGTGTGTGGTGTGTGTGTGTATGTATGTGTGTGTATGTGTGGTGTGTGTGTATGTGTGGTGTGTGTGTATGTGTGTGTGTGGTGTGGTGTGTGTGTGGGGGTGGTGTGTGTGTGTGTGTGGGGGTGGTGTGTGTGTGTGTGTGTGTATGTGTGGTGTGTGTGTATGTGTGGTGTGTGTGTGTGTGTATGTGTGTGTGTGTGGTGTGGTGTGTGTGTGGGGGTGGTGTGTGTGTGTGTGTGCGTGGTGTATGTGTGTGTGTGTGGTGTGTGTGTGTGTGTGTGCGTGTGTATGTGTGTGTGTGTCTGTGTGTGAGAGAGAGAGATGGTGTGTGTGTGTGTGTGTGTGCATGTGTGTGTATATATATATGTGTATATATAAAGTTTGTTTTCATGTTAACTTCACTTCCTGCCTTTAGGGTCTTTCTTTTGATTCTTCTAAGATTCGACAGAGATCCTTTATTCATCTCACAGTGGGGACATTTCACTGTTGCAGGACACAGTCAGGACAGTGGTAAGACACACAGAGGCCACACACACTATACAAAATAAGTATCTGCTTTTTCTTTCATCTGTAAATGCTTTAATATCAATGGCCTCAGAAACATGTTTTATTTTTAATAATATTTTTTCTGCTCATATCTCAGTCTCTCTGAGGTTCAACCACAAGAATCCGATTATCAAAATACAAACATAACCTCCAATTAAAAGGAAAAATCCCGATCAGAATCTCCTCCACAGCTCAGAGAAGTAGCTCGGGCTCAGAGAGAACGGACTCCGTGATTAACGACCACCGTGAGGCAATAAAACCGACTTTCTCACCTTTAATAGTTTCCTCTCCTCATAAACTTTCACTGTTTTATTTTTGATTGATTCGTTCATATTTGAGTAATTCTGCAGAGTTCATGTTTGAGGCCCCGGGAGCTCAGATATTGATACAGAAGAATGAAAATGAGAGAAAACCTGAAGAAAAACGTGGAGTGTAGTGTTCTGCGTCAACGATCAATGTTTGGCAAAGTTATTATTATAGCACGGCTCATACACAAGGAAACTCTAAGTGCTTCATGAAACAAGAATCACATCAGGCCAACCTTTTAGTAAGAGCTTTAAAATGATCTATAACTGAGCTGAAGTTGGCTGAATGACAAATGAAGTCAACCCTGAATGTCAGACGTACTGGGCTTTAGAACAAGGTCTGTATTGGCTGAGCTGAAGTTGGATGGATGACATTGTGTTTATGATCTCAAAGACTACTTAAAAAGACAGAGGGCCACATACATTGACACAGAGGGCCGCAATTGGCCCCCGGGCTTGAGGTTGGACATGTCTGACATAAGGCATTACAATCAATAATCACAGTGAGTTATAAAAGAGTGGAGATGAAACCCTTCAGTTGTTGCAGCGAAACAGAAATATTTTTGACTCTTGTTGTGTCCTTAGGCAAGACACTTCACCCACACTGTCTGGCGTGTGTGTGGGAGGGGCTGATGGCACAGACTGGCTGCCTCGCTTCTGTCAGAGTGCCCCAGGGCAGCTGAAGCAAAGTCTGTTCTCTAAGCCACAGAACCTCCTTCCTCTGGTCCCTGTGATCTACAGAACAGTCTAAACGACAGCCTTTTGCAAAAAGACTAGATCGCAAGGCGGGTTAAAGGCCCAGCTGTTTAGACACACCAACCCAATGGCGCTCAATGTCTATTTTTTATCAAATTTTTCAACCAATGTTTTTGCTAAGTGGGAATGAAGCTATAGCGGTTTTTAGCCAGATTTTTGTATTTTTGTGCTATTTTTTGCCCCTCTCTTGAACACAACCCAACAGCGCGGAGCCTGAGATAGTGTAGATGATGGATGGTACACACCTCCGAATATTATCAGGACATCACAGCCCTCATCTGTGGGTAACACCAGAGCAGAGAGGGTCCTCTGGTAAACCACCGGACCATCACAGAGGCTGGAGTCACCACACACACACACACACACACACACACACAAGATTAAATCAACAAAACTGAAATAATAACTAGACATGAGTGATTTGGTTGGACGGTAAACCACGCATCAACAAACAGCACATGTCGAGTAATGGATTTCTGCTGTTATCTTCTGTGGTCTGGCAGACGTGGCGAGTGTTTGGCTTTTTCGACATCATCTTCTTTAAAATGCAAAAGGCAGGAAGCAAAAGGAGCCGTCTGATTGGTGGAGGAGGTCCCTGTGTCGGGCTGTAACTGCAGAAGTGTGTTCCCGACCCGCACACAGCAGTCATGGTGCGTGGGTCTCTGTGTTCTCGACCAGGACTAGGGTTAAGGGCCACATCTTCACACATTTTCACTCTGTCATGTGGCCCCTGGACCCTTACACTCTTAATTTGTCAAAAATATTCACCTGTAAATCTGTTCACACTGTTTTGCTTTGGTCCAGACTTGGTTCAATCCACGAAAACTCCAAAAAAGATCAAAATCCATTAATTTATTATGTCCCGTAGGAAATTTGTCTTCATTGAAAACACACATAAGACAGACTTAAAACACTATAGTTAAGTACATAAAAAATCTCAAAAGATGCTTTGCTCTGAAAAAGGACTTTGTCTGCTCTGAAAGTACTTTATAAATCCAGATTCTTAAACCGATTCTTCTGGCCCCTGGAAAAGCCATGTTCCAGCTTCTTCCCTCTGGCAGAAGATATCGTTTGCTGAGATGCAGGACATGCTAACATGCTAACAACTTCTGTTATCACTTTGAACAAAGCACTTTATCTTCAGTTCAATCCATCCATTTTTCTTCCCCTGAATCCATGTCTGGGTGTGGGGTGGCAGTCAGAGCCCCAGCCCCTCACTGATCCTCCTGCAGGGGCTGAGTCCACAGGAGCTGAGATCTTTCAGCGGGGGCTTCAGGCAAAGTGGGGTTAAGTGTCTTGCCCAAGGACACAACGACATCAGTGAGAGTTGGTGGAGAAGGTCTCGTGGGGGAATCGAACCCTCCACGACCAATCTCCATAAATGTTATTATTATTTTCCACCTGTTGTTTGTTATCCGCTGTTTTTGTCGAATGGTTTCCGTGACGATAGTTTCCTGTACTTTTTAGCTGGTTTTACTTCATATTTATTTTTCCAATGCGATTTCACAGCAAATGCCAAACAAACCGAATGGTCCTGACTTTCTCACTTTTCAGTCTGAGTGGAAAAGGCTGATCTGAGGCAGTGACAGAGGCCCTTCCCCACCTCCACAGCCCCACCAGCCTCCACCCCACCTCCACAGCCCCACCAGCCTCCACCCCACCAGCCTCCACCCCACCTCCACAGCAGCCCCACCAGCCTCCACCCCACCTCCACAGCCCCACCAGCCTCCACCCCACCTCCACAGCCCCACCAGCCTCCACCCCACCTCCACAGCCCCACCAGCCTCCACCCCACCAGCCTCCACCCCACCTCCACAGCCCCACCAGCCTCCACCCCACCTCCACAGCCCCACCAGCCTCCACCCCACCTCCACAGCCCCACCAGCCTCCACCCCACCTCCACAGCCCCACCAGCCTCCGCCCCACCTCCACAGCCCCACCAGCCTCCACCCCACCAGCCTCCACCCCACCTCCACAGCCCCACCAGCCTCCGCCCCACCAGCCTCCACCCCACCTCCACAGCCCCACCAGCCTCCACCCCACCAGCCTCCGCCCCACCTCCACAGCCCCACCAGCCTCCACCCCACCTCCACAGCCCCACCAGCCTCCACCCCACCTCCACAGCCCCACCAGCCTCCACCCCACCAGCCTCCACCCCACCTCCACAGCCCCACCAGCCTCCACCCCACCAGCCTCCACCCCACCTCCACAGCCCCACCAGCCTCCACCCCACCAGCCTCCACCCCACCTCCACAGCCCCACCAGCCTCCACCCCACCTCCACAGCCCCACCAGCCTCCACCCCACCTCCACAGCCCCACCAGCCTCCGCCCCACCAGCCTCCACCCCACCAGCCTCCACCCCACCAGCCTCCACCCCACCAGCCTCCGCCCCACCTCCACAGCCCCACCAGCCTCCACCCCACCTCCACAGCCCCACCAGCCTCCACCCCACCTCCACAGCCCCACCAGCCTCCACCCCACCAGCCTCCACCCCACCTCCACAGCCCCACCAGCCTCCACCCCACCAGCCTCCACCCCACCTCCACAGCCCCACCAGCCTCCACCCCACCTCCACAGCCCCACCAGCCTCCACCCCACCTCCACAGCCCCACCAGCCTCCACCCCACCTCCACAGCCCCACCAGCCTCCACCCCACCTCCACAGCCCCACCAGCCTCCACCCCACCAGCCCACCCCACCTCCACAGCCCCACCAGCCTCCACCCCACCAGCCTCCACCCCACCTCCACAGCCCCACCAGCCTCCACCCCACCTCACAGCCCACCCCTCCACCCCCCAGCCTCCACCCCACCTCCACCCCACCTCCACAGCCCACCAGCCCCACCCCACCAGCCTCCACCCCACCTCCACAGCCCCACCTCCACAGCCCCACCAGCCTCCACCCCACCCCACACCCCACCAGCCCCACCCCCCCCACAGCCCCACCAGCCTCCACCCCACCTCCACAGCCCCACCAGCCTCCACCCCACCTCCACAGCCCCACCAGCCTCCACCACACCTCCACAGCCCCACCAGCCTCCACCCCACCTCCACAGCCCCACCAGCCTCCACCCCACCTCCACAGCCCCACCAGCCTCCACCCCACCTCCACAGCCCCACCAGCCTCCACCCCACCTCCACAGCCCCACCAGCCTCCACCCCACCTCCACAGCCCCACCAGCCTCCACCCCACCAGCCTCCACCCCACCTCCACAGCCCCACCAGCCTCCACCCCACCAGCCTCCACCCCACCTCCACAGCCCCACCAGCCTCCACCCCACCTCCACAGCCCCACCAGCCTCCACCCCACCTCCACAGCCCCACCAGCCTCCACCCCACCTCCACAGCCCCACCAGCCTCCACCCCACCAGCCTCCACCCCACCTCCACAGCCCCACCAGCCTCCACCCCACCTCCACAGCCCCACCAGCCTCCACCCCACCTCCACAGCCCCACCAGCCTCCACCCCACCTCCACAGCCCCACCAGCCTCCACCCCACCTCCACAGCCCCACCAGCCTCCACCCCACCAGCCTCCACCCCACCTCCACAGCCCCACCAGCCTCCACCCCACCAGCCTCCACCCCACCTCCACAGCCCCACCAGCCTCCACCCCACCTCCACAGCCCCACCAGCCTCCACCCCACCTCCACAGCCCCACCAGCCTCCACCCCACCTCCACAGCCCCACCTCCACAGCCCCACCAGCCTCCACCCCACCAGCCTCCACCCCACCTCCACAGCCCCACCTCCACAGCCCCACCAGCCTCCGCCCCACCAGCCTCCACCCCACCAGCCTCCACCCCACCTCCACAGCCCCACCAGCCTCCGCCCCACCAGCCTCCACCCCACCAGCCTCCGCCCCACCTCCACAGCCCCACCAGCCTCCACCCCACCTCCACAGCCCCACCAGCCTCCACCCCACCAGCCTCCACCCCACCTCCACAGCCCCACCAGCCTCCACCCCACCAGCCTCCACCCCACCTCCACAGCCCCACCAGCCTCCACCCCACCTCCACAGCCCCACCAGCCTCCACCCCACCTCCACAGCCCCACCAGCCTCCACCCCACCTCCACAGCCCCACCAGCCTCCACCCCACCTCCACAGCCCCACCAGCCTCCACCCCACCAGCCTCCACCCCACCTCCACAGCCCCACCTCCACAGCCCCACCAGCCTCCACCCCACCAGCCTCCACCCCACCTCCACAGCCCCACCTCCACAGCCCCACCAGCCTCCGCCCCACCAGCCTCCACCCCACCAGCCTCCACCCCACCTCCACAGCCCCACCAGCCTCCGCCCCACCAGCCTCCACCCCACCAGCCTCCGCCCCACCTCCACAGCCCCACCAGCCTCCACCCCACCTCCACAGCCCCACCAGCCTCCACCCCACCAGCCTCCACCCCACCTCCACAGCCCCACCAGCCTCCACCCCACCAGCCTCCACCCCACCTCCACAGCCCCACCAGCCTCCACCCCACCTCCACAGCCCCACCTCCACAGCCCCACCAGCCTCCACCCCACCTCCACAGCCCCACCAGCCTCCACCCCACCTCCACAGCCCCACCTCCACAGCCCCACCAGCCTCCACCCCACCTCCACAGCCCCACCAGCCTCCACCCCACCAGCCTCCACCCCACCTCCACAGCCCCACCAGCCTCCACCCCACCTCCACAGCCCCACCTCCACAGCCCCACCAGCCTCCACCCCACCAGCCTCCACCCCACCAGCCTCCACCCCACCTCCACAGCCCCACCAGCCTCCGCCCCACCAGCCTCCACCCCACCAGCCTCCACCCCACCTCCACAGCCCCACCAGCCTCCGCCCCACCAGCCTCCACCCCACCTCCACAGCCCCACCAGCCTCCGCCCCACCAGCCTCCACCCCACCAGCCTCCACCCCACCAGCCTCCGCCCCACCTCCACAGCCCCACCAGCCTCCGCCCCACCAGCCTCCACCCCACCAGCCTCCACCCCACCAGCCTCCGCCCCACCTCCACAGCCCCACCAGCCTCCGCCCCACCAGCCTCCACCCCACCAGCCTCCACCCCACCAGCCTCCGCCCCACCTCCACAGCCCCACCAGCCTCCGCCCCACCAGCCTCCGCCCCACCAGCCTCCACCCCACCAGCCTCCGCCCCACCTCCACAGCCCCACCAGCCTCCGCCCCACCAGCCTCCACCCCACCAGCCTCCACCCCACCAGCCTCCACCCCACCTCCACAGCCCCACCAGCCTCCGCCCCACCAGCCTCCACCCCACCAGCCTCCGCCCCACCTCCACAGCCCCACCAGCCTCCGCCCCACCAGCCTCCACCCCACCAGCCTCCACCCCACCAGCCTCCGCCCCACCTCCACAGCCCCACCAGCCTCCGCCCCACCAGCCTCCACCCCACCAGCCTCCACCCCACCAGCCTCCGCCCCACCTCCACAGCCCCACCAGCCTCCACCCCACCTCCACAGCCCCACCAGCCTCCACCCCACCTCCACAGCCCCACCAGCCTCCACCCCACCTCCACAGCCCCACCAGCCTCCACCCCACCAGCCTCCACCCCACCTCCACAGCCCCACCAGCCTCCGCCCCACCAGCCTCCACCCCACCTCCACAGCCCCACCAGCCTCCGCCCCACCAGCCTCCACCCCACCAGCCTCCACCCCACCAGCCTCCGCCCCACCAGCCTCCACCCCACCAGCCTCCACCCCACCTCCACAGCCCCACCAGCCTCCACCCCACCAGCCTCCACCCCACCTCCACAGCCCCACCAGCCTCCACCCCACCAGCCTCCACCCCACCAGCCTCCGCCCCACCTCCACAGCCCCACCAGCCTCCGCCCCACCAGCCTCCACCCCACCAGCCTCCACCCCACCAGCCTCCGCCCCACCTCCACAGCCCCACCAGCCTCCACCCCACCTCCACAGCCCCACCAGCCTCCACCCCACCTCCACAGCCCCACCAGCCTCCACCCCACCAGCCTCCACCCCACCTCCACAGCCCCACCAGCCTCCACCCCACCAGCCTCCACCCCACCAGCCTCCACCCCACCTCCACAGCCCCACCAGCCTCCGCCCCACCAGCCTCCACCCCACCTCCACAGCCCCACCAGCCTCCGCCCCACCAGCCTCCACCCCACCAGCCTCCACCCCACCAGCCTCCACCCCACCAGCCTCCGCCCCACCTCCACAGCCCCACCAGCCTCCACCCCACCTCCACAGCCCCACCAGCCTCCGCCCCACCAGCCTCCACCCCACCTCCACAGCCCCACCAGCCTCCGCCCCACCAGCCTCCACCCCACCAGCCTCCGCCCCACCTCCACAGCCCCACCAGCCTCCACCCCACCTCCACAGCCCCACCAGCCTCCGCCCCACCAGCCTCCACCCCACCAGCCTCCGCCCCACCTCCACAGCCCCACCAGCCTCCACCCCACCAGCCTCCACCCCACCTCCACAGCCCCACCAGCCTCCGCCCCACCAGCCTCCACCCCACCTCCACAGCCCCACCAGCCTCCGCCCCACCAGCCTCCGCCCCACCAGCCTCCGCCCCACCTCCACAGCCCCACCAGCCTCTACCCCCACCTCCACAGCCCCACCAGCCTCCACCCCACCTCCACAGCCCCACCAGCCTCCACCCCACCTCCACAGCCCCACCAGCCTCCACCCCACCAGCCTCCACCCCACCTCCACAGCCCCACCAGCCTCCACCCCACCAGCCTCCACCCCACCTCCACAGCCCCACCAGCCTCCACCCCACCTCCACAGCCCCACCAGCCTCCACCCCACCAGCCTCCACCCCACCTCCACAGCCCCACCAGCCTCCGCCCCACCAGCCTCCGCCCCATCAGCCTCCACCCCACCTCCACAGCCCCACCAGCCTCCACCCCACCTCCACAGCCCCACCAGCCTCCGCCCCACCAGCCTCCACCCCACCTCCACAGCCCCACCAGCCTCCGCCCCACCAGCCTCCACCCCACCAGCCTCCACCCCACCAGCCTCCGCCCCACCTCCACAGCCCCACCAGCCTCCACCCCACCAGCCTCCACCCCACCTCCACAGCCCCACCAGCCTCCACCCCACCTCCACAGCCCCACCAGCCTCCGCCCCACCAGCCTCCACCCCACCTCCACAGCCCCACCAGCCTCCGCCCCACCAGCCTCCACCCCACCAGCCTCCACCCCACCAGCCTCCGCCCCACCTCCACAGCCCCACCAGCCTCCACCCCACCTCCACAGCCCCACCAGCCTCCACCCCACCAGCCTCCACCCCACCTCCACAGCCCCACCAGCCTCCACCCCACCAGCCTCCACCCCACCTCCACAGCCCCACCAGCCTCCACCCCACCAGCCTCCACCCCACCAGCCTCCACCCCACCTCCACAGCCCCACCAGCCTCCGCCCCACCAGCCTCCACCCCACCTCCACAGCCCCACCAGCCTCCGCCCCACCAGCCTCCACCCCACCAGCCTCCACCCCACCAGCCTCCGCCCCACCTCCACAGCCCCACCAGCCTCCACCCCACCTCCACAGCCCCACCAGCCTCCACCCCACCTCCACAGCCCCACCAGCCTCCGCCCCACCAGCCTCCACCCCACCTACAGAGCCCCACCAGCCTCCACCCCACCTCCACAGCCCCACCAGCCTCCGCCCCACCAGCCTCCACCCCACCAGCCTCCACCCCACCAGCCTCCGCCCCACCTCCACAGCCCCACCAGCCTCCACCCCACCAGCCTCCACCCCACCTCCACAGCCCCACCAGCCTCCACCCCACCTCCACAGCCCCACCAGCCTCCACCCCACCTCCACAGCCCCACCAGCCTCCGCCCCACCAGCCTCCACCCCACCTCCACAGCCCCACCAGCCTCCGCCCCACCAGCCTCCACCCCACCAGCCTCCACCCCACCAGCCTCCGCCCCACCTCCACAGCCCCACCAGCCTCCACCCCACCTCCACAGCCCCACCAGCCTCCACCCCACCTCCACAGCCCCACCAGCCTCCACCCCACCAGCCTCCACCCCACCAGCCTCCACCCCACCAGCCTCCACCCCACCAGCCTCCACCCCACCTCCACAGCCCCACCAGCCTCCGCCCCACCAGTCTCCACCCCACCTCCACAGCCCCACCAGCCTCCGCCCCACCAGCCTCCACCCCACCAGCCTCCACCCCACCAGCCTCCACCCCACCAGCCTCCGCCCCACCTCCACAGCCCCACCAGCCTCCACCCCACCTCCACAGCCCCACCAGCCTCCACCCCACCTCCACAGCCCCACTAGCCTCCGCCCCACCAGCCTCCACCCCACCTACAGAGCCCCACCAGCCTCCGCCCCACCAGCCTCCACCCCACCTCCACAGCCCCACCAGCCTCCGCCCCACCAGCCTCCACCCCACCAGCCTCCACCCCACCAGCCTCCGCCCCACCTCCACAGCCCCACCAGCCTCCACCCCACCAGCCTCCACCCCACCTCCACAGCCCCACCAGCCTCCACCCCACCTCCACAGCCCCACCAGCCTCCACCCCACCTCCACAGCCCCACCAGCCTCCGCCCCACCAGCCTCCACCCCACCTCCACAGCCCCACCAGCCTCCGCCCCACCAGCCTCCACCCCACCAGCCTCCACCCCACCAGCCTCCGCCCCACCTCCACAGCCCCACCAGCCTCCACCCCACCTCCACAGCCCCACCAGCCTCCACCCCACCAGCCTCCACCCCACCTCCACAGCCCCACCAGCCTCCACCCCACCTCCACAGCCCCACCAGCCTCCACCCCACCAGCCTCCACCCCACCAGCCTCCACCCCACCAGCCTCCACCCCACCAGCCTCCACCCCACCTCCACAGCCCCACCAGCCTCCGCCCCACCAGCCTCCACCCCACCTCCACAGCCCCACCAGCCTCCGCCCCACCAGCCTCCACCCCACCAGCCTCCACCCCACCAGCCTCCACCCCACCAGCCTCCGCCCCACCTCCACAGCCCCACCAGCCTCCACCCCACCTCCACAGCCCCACCAGCCTCCGCCCCACCAGCCTCCACCCCACCTCCACAGCCCCACCAGCCTCCGCCCCACCAGCCTCCACCCCACCAGCCTCCGCCCCACCTCCACAGCCCCACCAGCCTCCACCCCACCTCCACAGCCCCACCAGCCTCCACCCCACCTCCACAGCCCCACCAGCCTCCACCCCACCTCCACAGCCCCACCAGCCTCCACCCCACCTCCACAGCCCCACCAGCCTCCGCCCCACCAGCCTCCACCCCACCAGCCTCCGCCCCACCTCCACAGCCCCACCAGCCTCCACCCCACCAGCCTCCACCCCACCTCCACAGCCCCACCAGCCTCCGCCCCACCAGCCTCCACCCCACCTCCACAGCCCCACCAGCCTCCGCCCCACCAGCCTCCGCCCCACCTCCACAGCCCCACCAGCCTCCACCCCACCTCCACAGCCCCATCAGCCTCCACCCCACCTCCACAGCCCCACCAGCCTCCGCCCCACCTCCACAGCCCCACCAGCCTCCGCCCCACCTCCACAGCCCCACCAGCCTCCACCCCACCTCCACAGCCCCACCAGCCTCCGCCCCACCTCCACAGCCCCACCAGCCTCCGCCCCACCAGCCTCCGCCCCATCAGCCTCCGCCCCATCAGCCTCCGCCCCACCAGCCTCCGCCCCATCAGCCTCCGCCCCATCAGCCTCCGCCCCACCTCCACAGCCCCACCAGCCTCCGCCCCACCAGCCTCCACCCCACCTCCACAGCCCCACCAGCCTCCACCCCACCTCCACAGCCCCACCAGCCTCCGCCCCATCAGCCTCCGCCCCACCAGCCTCCGCCCCACCTCCACAGCCCCACCAGCCTCCACCCCACCTCCACAGCCCCACCAGCCTCCGCCCCACCAGCCTCCACCCCACCTCCACAGCCCCATCAGCCTCCGCCCCACACACACCTGTCTCTCTCAGCACTGTTCTCTGGAGCTCAGAGCGACTGCAGACCCACAGAGGGATCAGACAACACTTTTATTTTTGACATTTAGATACTAAGATAAACACGTCTCTTTCATGAGCAAAACATTATATTTCTCTTTTATCTATTTAATCTGTAATTCAGACACAAAACAATACTTCTTTATCATTATCATTATTATCATTATGTTCAAGATAGAGATTTTATACTTGTTATTGATGCTAGAGATAGATATTTAGTTTTGTTTTAATTAGTGCAGAGTTATTGTTCATTTATCTGATGCTGTGTGCTCCTCTTTCCTGCTGTTCTATAACTTGCGACGCAACACTGACATTTCCCCGCTGTGGGATGAATAAAGGATCTCTTCATCTTAATCTCACTCAACACAAAAATACAGACAAAAAAACATCTAATATAATAATTAGTTTAGATTTAGCGAGTTGTTAAAAGTTGTAATAATAAAACTGTGTGAACGCTTCAGACACTATTCTTCTTTTG
>OZ035830.1:42802805-42880305 GCA_964034765.1 Knipowitschia caucasica
TGTGGCTGAAACCCGAGCCGCGGTTATGAAATGGTTCTGGGTTTAAGTGAGTGCGAGCCGTGTGCGTCGGCGTGTGCGTCGGCGTGTGCGTCGGCGTGTGCGTCGCCGAGTGCGTCGGCGTGTGCGTCCATAATTGATGGGTTTTAGATTCGATAATGGATGATGTAATGGGCACGGATTGGGTTCGGACATACTTTTTCTCGAAGGGATATTAAGTCTGGATTATGAATTGTCTGAATCTTTTACCATTTTATTACCACTTTAGAATCCTCTCAGAAAATTCTAACTTTACAAGGTTCAATGTTATGTTTTTGCTGAAATGTTTTTCTATAAGATCAGAGATTCTTTATCCGTCCCAAGTATTTAAACTCTGGGATCAAAACAAATGAGACAAATGGACCATCTTGGCGGCCATCTTGGATTCACTTTTATATTCTATCTTGCCAATTCTCATTTCTTCAATTCTGTTTGATGTTTTGTACACAATTATTGGCTTGACTTTATGTATTTTTGTCGGGATTGCTGTTTTAATAGTTTCAGTTAAGGTTACAGGTTTATCGGAGAATTTTCCCAAATGTTAGGAATGATTGACAGTTGGAAGGACCAATAGTCTTGATGATCAGATTCAGATTAGATTTATTCAGACATTTTAACATTCATCACATGTAAATGGATAAGGTAAAAACATTATCTCTGAAACGGAAAAGGCAGAAGCTAAAACGTACTGCGCCTATCTCTATTTACAAAACCAGAAAAGCTTTAAATCAATAACTTGCCGCCATTTAAAAAAAACATAACTTTATTTAACAATTTACCAACAAAACAGTCAAAGTCGAAGCCCAATCTCTGCTCCGGCCTCTCGTGCGAATGACTGACAGCTCACCCGACCGTGAACCTAGTCTCATTCTGCATTAGCCACAATCTCCTTACAGCGCCGCACTTTCTCCATACAGGCCCCAATACAAATGTTTATTTTGAGTTAAGAATTGTTCAAAAATATTGCTTTTATAATGGTCACTGTAGCAGCAGAAATGGGATCAGTGATAAAAATACATTGACACGCACAGACACGCACAGACACACACAGACACACAGACACAGACACACACACACACACACACAGACACACACACACACAGACACAGACAGGCACACACAGACACACACACACACACACAGGGACACACACACACACAGACACAGACAGGCACACACAGACACACACACACACACACACAGACACACACACACACACACAGAGACACACACACACACACAGAGACACACACACACACAGAGACACACACACACACACAGAGACACACAGACACACAGACACAGACAGGCACACACAGACACACACACACACACAGAGACACACAGACACAAAACTCTTCAAAGCATTATCAAACAAAAAAGCAGACACTAGTTTTAGAACCATGCACTTGACGCCACTGTTTGAGCAGTAATATTCTGATTATTCTGATTCTGAAATATGTCGGAAGAGGACTCCAACAAATCTATCTTTAAGGGTCTCTCAGCTTCGTACAACTTTAACAAACTTGACTTAAATGTGTTTGTTCCGTTCTAATCTGTAGCGACAGGTCTAACTCGACCATAGTGTTGACGACAGGTCTTATGTACCTGTCTGAGGTCTCAGCGTCTCCCTCTCTCTCACTCTCCTCCCCCCTCTCTCTCTCCCTCTCTCTCTCCCCCTCTCTCTCCCCCCCCCCTCTCTCTCTCTCTCCTCCCCCCTCTCTCTCCCCCCTCTCTTGCTCTCCTCCCCCCTCTCTCTCCCCTCTCTCGCTCTCCTCCCCTCTCTCTCCCCCCTCTTTCTCTCCTCCCCTCTCTCCCCTCTCTTGCTCTCCTCCCCTCTCTCTCTCTCTCCCCTCCTCCCCCTCTCTCTCTCCCCTCTCTCTTGCTCTCCTCCCCTCTCTCTCTCCCCCCCCTCTTGCTCTCCTCCCCTCTCTCTCTCCCCCCTTTCTTGCTCTCCTCCCCTCTTCCCCCCTCCCCTCTCTCTCTCGCCCTCCTCCCCTCCCTCTCTCTCTCGCCCTCCTCCCCTCCCTCTCTCCCCTCCCTCCCCTCCCTCCCTCTCTCTCCTCCCCTCCCTCCGCCCTCCTCCCCTCCCTCTCTCGCCCTCCTCCCCTCCCTCTCCCTCCCTCCCCTCCCCTCCCTCTCTCTCCTCCCCTCCCTCCGCCCTCCTCCCCTCCCTCTCTCTCCTCCCCTCCCTCCCCCCTCCCTCCCCTCCTCCCCTCCCTCCGCCCTCCTCCCCTCCCTCTCTCTCCTCCCCTCCCTCCCCCCTCCCTCCCCTCCTCCCCTCCCTGTCTGAGGCCAAAGTCGTGATGTGTTGAGCTGCAGTGGACCTGTGCGAATGCTGCTGTCTGCGTATCACATGGACCCGATGGCACCGTTATTCCACCGTTTCTTTCCAAAAATGCAAGATTTCGAGAAAGGACAAATCTTGCTGAATGTGAAGATGTGACGGCTCGACATGATCTTTACTTTTCATTCTGTTTCTCCAAAAAAAAAAACCTTGTCTTGAAGGTCAAACATATAGAGACTGGAGAGAAACTGCTGCTGTAACTTCTGCTACTTCCTGATTAAAAATGTGGTTTTATACAGTTATTATCCGTAGTTTACAAAAGGACTTTGAAAGATTAAAAATGTGGTTTTCTACAGTTATTATCCGTAGTTTACAAAAGGACTTTGAAAGATTAAAAATGTGGTTTTCTACAGTTATTATCCGTAGTTTACAACAGGACTTTGAAAGATTAAAATACCTGCTACTCTGCGTTCCAAACACCACAGGGTAATGTTATCACCAGTGTCTGTCTGTCTGTTAGTTCTAGCATATTGGTGGATTTTCACGCACTTTTTTGCCCCTTCTCGGGAGAGGTCTGTGCTCTACGAGTGCTTTGCTAGTTTTTGTCCAACTTCGTCTTGTTCTGGTGGAGCTAATTCTGTTCTAGAAAAGTCTATAGATTTGTACAATATGTTGAAATTTGCAGAAAGTGAAGCGGCGTTATTTAACTTAAGACATCACGAAACAGAGATTGATCAGTTTTCTACATTTTTTGACATTTAAATGATTTATTCCACTAAATAAAAGCATTTTCCTATAACTTTAGTTTGTCAGATGATGTTTTTGAAGTACATTTGAGAAGATTTGTCCCGGTTTTTTACATGGTTAAAGTAAAATCCCTGCAATGTCAGACTTTACAACCAGGAAGTCAAAACCATAATTCCCAATCTGGGGGTAGCACTTGTAAAATAACTGTAAAACTTTATATACGATAATATCCCTGCTTTGGGAGGAGTCTTAACCTGCTCAGATGTAGGGTGTGGTGACTTGCTTACAAAATGTGCATAAAGGGCCAGTTATAGAACACACTTTTTAGTCTGCACTAAATGTCCGTGAAGATTCTAAAGTGGAAGAGTGATTTATGCCGAGAGCCGCCGGGCACTGGCTCCTTCTGACACTTTGACCAAAACATTACGATCAGTGGAGCTGATTCTGCGGTAAAGAAGTGGAAGAACCCAGAGAAGAAATACACAAAATATCAATTGATTATAACGAGTGGTGCTGATGCGTTTTCAAGATTAAATAACCACACTTTTTCCAGTATCAAAGCTGAAAGATGTGATATTTGTAAGGACAGAAGCGGTGGTTGTCGGTCTGCTTAACCCTTTAATGTTCTTGGTTTAGTGACTCAAAGTGATCCTTTATTGTAGCGGCTGAAAAAAGCCTGAAAATAACGTCTTAGTCTCAGTTGGTTTTAGACACTGCTTATTGTATTCTCCAAGTTTCCAAAATCCAGTTGTTGTCGAGCGAACTTCTTCAAATGTGTCGATAGTGTGTGTGTGTGTGTGTGTGTGTGATGTGATGGAGTGTGTGTGTGATGGAGAGTGTGTGTGTGTGTGTGTGTGATGGAGAGAGAGGGTGTGTGTGTGTGATGAAGAGTGTGTGTGTGATGGAGAGTGTGTGTGTGTGTGTGTGTGATGGAGAGTGTGTGTGTGTGATGGAGAGTGTGTGTGTGTGTGTGTGATGGAGAGTGTGTGTGTGTGTGTGATGGAGAGAGAGGGTGTGTGTGTGTGTGATGGAGAGGGTGTGTGTGTGTGTGATGGAGAGTGTGTGTGTGATGGAGAGTGTGTGTGTGTGTGTGTGTGTGATGGAGAGTGTGTGTGTGTGTGTGATGGAGAGTGTGTGTGTGATGAAGAGTGTGTGTGTGATGGAGAGAGTGTGTGTGTGTGTGTGATGGAGAGTGTGTGTGTGATGGAGAGTGTGTGTGATGGAGAGTGTGTGTGTGTGTGTGTGTGTGTGTGTGATGGAGAGTGTGTGTGTGATGGAGAGAGAGGGTGTGTGTGACTCTGTGTGTGTGTGTGTGTGTGATGGAGAGAGAGAGTGTGTGTGATGGAGAGTGTGTGTGTGTGATGGAGAGTGTGTGTGTGTGATGGAGAGAGAGGTGTGTGTGACTCTGTGTGTGTGTGTGTGTGATGGAGAGTGTGTGTGTGTGTGATGGAGAGAGAGGGTGTGTGTGACTCTGTGTGTGTGTGTGTGATGGAGAGAGAGTGTGTGTGTGTGTGTGATGGAGAGAGAGTGTGTGTGTTCGACTGTGTGTGTGTGTGTGTGTGTGCGTGTGATGGAGAGAGAGTGTGTGTGTTCGACTGTGTGTGTGTGTGTGTGTGTGAGTTCAGAATAAGAATAGGCTGGATAGTTATTTTATTTTACCTTGTGGTAAATTAAATCATAACTTCTGTCTGACATTAGATGGATACATTAATACATTTTTATTATTATGATATATTTATTTAAATGAGCTGCTACAACCTGGTACAATGCATACCAAACCAAACCAAACCATACCAAACCATACTTAAGCTTAAAATGTTATTGAATTGAAGGCATCCCAGTTGTATCTTGTGAATGATCGAAAATTGCCAATTCTCCAATTTGGTGAATATCCGACTGTCTTTGCTTCTGAAAGACAAAAACAGTAAGAAAATCGTTATGTCTCGATCCAAAATGGCTCAAAAAGGCAAAACCACATCAGTCAGAAAACCCTTCTCCCTGCGTCACCACATCTCTGCAACGACTCCCGTGCCACGCCCACGCTAGCGCCACATGCTACGCTAACATACGGCGCTAGCATACGGCCGGCGGGGGACCCAGGTGAGCTCGGCCTCTCAATAATGAATGAGTTTGGGATTGGTCAGCTGCTCCACACACGCTCGGCTCTGGCTTCGCCGCCACAGCCGCATATCCAATTACACGTTTTGATGAAGACGGTTGGAAGAACGCGGCGTTGGGTGCCACGGCTATGATTGTCCCGAGTTTTATTTGCCTGATTAGCATTTAGTTAACGGCACAGGCCTGTAATAAGTCTGTGGAAGCGTGTTGTAAAGTCGGCCTGTTCCACTGAGGTCGAAAATTAATTTATAATTGACTTGTTCATTTGCATATTGATAAAGTGGAGATTGAAAACTGAATCTATTGGACTTGTGGGGGATGGTGTTGTGACAGTGGGGGTTTCTCTTCTGTTTTTATAACCCTCAGACTCTCTCACTACTGTCTCCTTTACCTTCAGACTCTCTCACTACTGTCTCCTTTACCTTCAGACTCTCTCACTACTGTCTCCTTTACCTTCAGACTCTCTCACTACTGTCTCCTTTACCTTCAGACTCTCTCACTACTGTCTCCTTTACCCTCAGACTCTCTCACTACTGTCTCCTTTACCTTCAGACTCTCTCACTACTGTCTCCTTTACCTTCAGACTCTCTCACTACTGTCTCCTTTACCTTCAGACTCTCTCACTACTGTCTCCTTTACCCTCAGACTCTCTCACTACTGTCTCCTTTACCTTCAGACTCTCTCACTACTGTCTCCTTTACCTTCAGACTCTCTCACTACTGTCTCCTTTACCCTCAGACTCTCTCACTACTGTCTCCTTTACCTTCAGACTCTCTCACTACTGTCTCCTTTACCTTCAGACTCTCTCACTACTGTCTCCTTTACCTTCAGACTCTCTCACTGCTGTCTCCTTTACCCTCAGACTCTCTCACTACTGTCTCCTTTACTCTCAGACTCTCTCACTACTGTCTCCTTTACCCTCAGACTCTCTCACTACTGTCTCCTTTACCCTCAGACTCTCTCACTACTGTCTCCTTTACCCTCAGACTCTCTCACTACTGTCTCCTTTACCCTCAGACTCTCTCACTACAGGCTGATTGGGGTCCTTGGTCCAGGTCCAGGTCCAGGTCCAGGTCCGGAGGGGGTGAGGTCAGAGTGACATTATGTCCTCATGGGGTTTGGTTCTATTCTTAGCAGCGTTCAGACTCAGACAGAGAGCTGAGAAGTTTCAGATTACAAACCAGCGACTGCAGGACCCGCGTACAGCCACCATCGACCTGGACCATGGATCTATAATAACAACTGGATATTACAGCAGTCCCACCTATGGCCATAGGGGGCGCCCATGGTACTGCAGACTAAAATCACGTGGGTTACAAGAAAAAAGTGCCCTAGAACTAAATGTAAACTAAAACAGCTCGACCTCAGCTGACGGAGAACCTGACAGAGAACCTGACAGAGACCCTGACAGAGAACCTGACAGAGAACCTGACAGAGGACCTGACAGAGAACCTGACAGAGAACCTGACAGAGAACCTACAGATTTCATAAAGGTTGGATTCTACTCTATTTTAGTGTCTCTTCTCGTCCTGAACTTTTCTTCTTCTTAAATCCTTCAGTTTTCTTTAAATCTACTTTTACAAACTCTGCTTGATTCCTTCCCGCTCTGGCTCCGCTCAGATCAGCTCTGATTGGTCAGAACGCTGCCCTCTGATTGGTCAAGGCGTGGCCGAGCCCCTCTGTGCACGTGCATGAGAGCAACACACACATATATGGCACAATGCATCATGGGAGCTCGTCCACTGCACAGAACTGGGGGGAACATACGATGCCCAAATATGGACGAGTTCCGCTAATCTCTCGGTCCCCGTTTGTGTCCCATGTGCCACTGCTGTGAATAGGACGCCATCTTGGATCAGCGGGGTTTGAGCAGATGACGATGTGGACTCGACCCAACGCGAACCCACCCAATATTTAAGATTGTTTTGATTGTGGCTCGTCTCTGGTGTGTGCTGTCTTCTCTGTCTGGTGCACACTGGGGGAGTCTTGCACAGTTTTTCCAATGTGGTTTTACTGCAAAAGGCAAATACATTCTTGTTTCTTGTATTTATTATGAAATTTGTCTTGGACTCAAAAGCGGCTGCGTCGGAGAGTTCACCTCAGAACCAGAACCAGAATGAATATTTTTTTCTAATTATTCGGTGCAAAAATCGACTCTATAAAAATCCACTTCAAACACATTGACTCTGCTTTGTTGATCCCTTTTGACAAACGAGACTCATTCTCGTTTGTAATTCCTGATTTAATTCCCGTTCCACTCCGTCCACTACAAACGTTAATTGTTTTGAGCATGTTCCGACCCTCGCTGTTAGATCTATAAATACTGTTGTGAGCGTGGCGGCCTGACAGAGCGCCAAGCAGGCCACAGACGCTCAGCTGTTGGACCGCACTCGAAGCCAACACTGAAAATAAATAATAATAAAATCCTCTTCACTTGGACAGAAACACATTTCTCTGAGAAACGGGATCAATACAAAAGATTAAAGTGTGAACTGCAGAAAAACGCTCAGAAAATATGGACAGTTTAAAGCCTGACGGGGAAAAGGATTTAAAGCTGGGGTATGTAACTTTGCAATAATAACACTGATAATAAGTATTTTTAGTGAGTTGATCTGATTGTTTTTATTTTTACTTGATTTTTAATTTGGATAACAGATCATTTATTGTTTTTATGACATTTTTATTGTTTTTACTGCGTACATAATGTTTTAATTTTTCTATTAATATATATTTTGTAAACATAAGAAGCTGGCAAACCTGTTTCTTTTGTCTCACCTGCTGTTCCCACTGGTCTCCCATCACAGTACTAACCAAGCCCTGCCCTGAGAACCTGACAGAGAACCTGTCAGGTTCTCTGTCAGGTTCTCTGTCAGGTTCTCTGTCAGGTTCTCTGTCAGGTTCTCTGTCAGGTTCTCTGTCAGGTTCTCTGTCAGGTTCTCTGTCTGGTTCTCTGTCAGGTTCTCTGTCAGGTTCTCTGTCTGGTTCTCTGTCAGGTTCTCTGTCAGGTTCTCTGTCAGGTTCTCTGTCTGGTTCTCTGTCAGGTTCTCTGTCAGGTTCTCTGTCAGGTTCTCTGTCAGGTTCTCTGTCTGGTTCTCTGTCAGGTTCTCTGTCAGGTTCTCTGTCTGGTTCTCTGTCAGGTTCTCTGTCAGGTTCTCTGTCTGGTTCTCTGTCAGGTTCTCTGTCAGGTTCTCTGTCTGGTTCTCTGTCAGGTTCTCTGTCAGGTTCTCTGTCTGGTTCTCTGTCAGGTTCTCTGTCAGGTTCTCTGTCAGGTTCTCTGTCAGGTTCTCTGTCTGGTTCTCTGTCAGGTTCTCTGTCTGGTTCTCTGTCAGGTTCTCTGTCAGGTTCTCTGTCAGGTTCTCTGTCAGGTTCTCTGTCTGGTTCTCTGTCAGCTGAGGTCGAGCTGTTTTAATATGCATTGAGTCCTATGGGCAAAATGTCTGGGTAGCCCACGTGAATTTAGTCTGGTTCAGTCTGGTTCAGTCTGGTTCAGTCTGCAGTACCGCGAGAATCCTCCGAGCACATGAGTTATTCAGCTACAAGCTAGTAATACCCTCTCCAGTTATTATAATAGATCCATGACCTGGAGTTGATTTTATCCATAATAATAATAATAATAATAATAATAATAATAATAATAATGTATTGGTTTTTTTACAGCACTAAACAGCATAAATCTGTGGAGACTGTAAATTACGTATTTTTTGTGTTACGCCTGAAGGCAGCGTTATGAGGAGATCCCGGAGTGACCTTGGCGTGTTTACTTCAGGGGCCGGGGCCATAACTCAGGGACCCCAGGCTCGGGTCATACATTCACATGTTTTATTAACGGTGTCTCCGAAACCATCGCGCTCGGAACGATTGCTTTTACTGCTGACAGAGAGGAAAAATCAGCAAGAAAAAAGTGTGAATTATTTGTGTTTATTGGACGTGATCTTGAGAATATTAACATAAAATACTGCATGAGTGAATGTATTTATTTATATTTTTAAATGTTATTTCTTTTACACAAACCGAGAGTGAACAACAGGTAACACACCAAAAAAATCTGTAATCTGTAAAATTCTCATCCTCTTAATATTCCAAAATGTCGCATTATCCAAAAATAAAACAAAAATAGGCCACTCTGTGTTGTCCACAGATAAGCCGCACCTGAATACAAGCCGCAGGTTTTCATGTTGAAATGAAGCAGAGAGATGACTTTTTAACTGGACACAACATGATTTAATGACGGGGTGTTTGTTAGCTTAGCCGTTGTTTGTTAGCTTAGCCGTTGTTTATTAGCTTAGCCGTTAGCTTCACTCATTTACCTTCATCTGATTTAACAATAAACGCTCCTACACTGCAAAAAATTATTTAAAACTAGATTCTCCAATCTCAGTAGCACGGTGGCTGAGTGGATAGCACCCCCGCTTCTCAGCAAGAAAATCCTGGGTTCGAATCCCGGTCAGACCAGGGCTTTTCTGAGTGGAGTTTGCATCTTCTCCCCGTGTCTGCGTAAGTTTCCTCCGGGTGCTCCGGTTTCCCCTACCACTAAAAACATGTACAATAGTTCTGGCATGTGCCTCCTGTACTGGCACCTCCCATCCAGGGACGTGCGGTGAGGTTTGTGATTGGGGAGGCACTGACTTTAAAAGTCAGATTTACAATCATTATTCAAATAAAATAGCATTTAATCACCAATGCAATGACATCCACAAACTTTATATACTGTAAAGATAAGAGAACCAGCTTCTTTTAATAATCTCACAACAAATCTAGCTGCTGACTCTGCTCCGCATCAAACAACATCTTTAAGAAGCGCAGGTGCGAGAGACGCGAGGAGAGAGAGACGCGAGGAGAGAGGAGCAGAGAGAGACAGAGAGGAGCAGAGAGACGGAGACGCGAGGAGCAGAGAGAGACGGAGACGCGAGGAGAGAGAGACGCGAGGAGAGAGGAGCAGAGAGAGACAGAGAGGAGCAGAGAGACGGAGACGCGAGGAGCAGAGAGAGACGGAGACGCGAGGAGAGAGAGACGCGAGGAGAGAGGAGCAGAGAGAGACAGAGAGGAGCAGAGAGACGGAGACGCGAGGAGCAGAGAGAGACAGAGAGGAGCAGAGAGACGGAGACGCGAGGAGCAGAGAGAGACGGAGACGCGAGGAGAGAGGAGCAGAGAGAGACAGAGAGGAGCAGAGAGAGACGGAGAGGAGCAGAGAGACAGAGACGCGAGGAGAGAGAGACGGAGACGCGAGGAGAGAGAGACGCGAGGAGAGAGAGACGCGAGGAGAGAGAGACGCGAGGAACATAATCAATAATTTAAACAAGTTGCAGAACTCTTGAGCAGTGTTTGAATCAGTGTTTTTCGGAAAAGCACTACTTTGCCGGTATCTGTCAATGTTCAACATAAAACACAGATTAACAAACTCCTCCCCCGCAGCCGGACTAACCTCGTAAGTCCAGTGGTGGTCTCCCAGTCTATATTAATTCTTTCTTTGTTTGAAAGTCCAATTGAGAAAAAAAATCTTCATTCAAATCATCCATTTTCCAGCAAAAGAAATAGCATTTTGGGCTGATTGTTTGTTAGCAACTCTGGTATGAACTTTATGCTCACTATCACCCCTAGCGGTGAGGCACAGATACCGCCTGCCTCACGCCAAGCTTTTTCCTTGTGTGTTCATCTACGATCAAAAGACTTAAACTAAATATAAATTGTACACACATACGTGCAATACACTACTAAACACTAAGAGGAGTTTAAAAAATGTTTTTAAAGCAGGATATTTGAAACAAACGGTGATATATCAACTGCACGAGCTGAGTGCACTCAGACACACACACACACACTGTGAGGGAGCGGTCTGAGGTGAGGCACGCAGGAGCGCTGCCTCACCTCGTCTCTTTGAATAGGAATAACGGGATTTCGGCGATTTTGACTTCAGAAATGATCAAAACTGATGGGAACCGTGCCGAATATACATTAAAAGCATAGGACAGTGGATATAAATTATATATTTAAACTAAAATAATTATTAGTTTCCAATAATGGCAGGTGAGGCTCTGCCTCCCCTGCCTCCCCTGACTGCACGTCCTGAGGCTAGAGATTATAGATTCTAAATTGGATTTGATTGATACTGTACTATTGAGATCGGACACAGTTCCTCTTCTACACGTTTCTTGTACTGGTCTCTGATTGATGGATACCTAGTTTGGGTGAAGTTTTGGTTTTCTTGAATGTGATCTTGATACTGAACTAACAATAATATTCTGTGTGCTTCACACTGCTGGTTCTGCTTCTGGTCTCTCTCATTCTTCTTGCTCTCTCTCGGTCATTTGGTCTCTCTCTGGTCTCATTTCATGGTTGTGTGTATTAACTGCACGTTACATCTGTCTCTTTCAGAACAAACACATTGATTCGTTGACTCACGTTGGAGAAGTTCCTCTCGGACCTCTGCTGTCGCCCCCTGATGGGGCAGGTGTGACTGTTCTGAGGTCCTTCTGTTGCCCCTGGTGGTGCAGTGTAGACTGGCTGTGGTCGTTCTGCCGCCTTCTGGTGGTGCAGATGCAGCCTGTGCTGAGGTTCTTCTGTCGCCTCTCTGGGTGGTGCAGGTGCAGACTGTGCGGTGGTCCTCAGTCCTCGGTCTTGACTCGGTTTCTGGTGAAACTATGACCTGGTGTCGTCGATTCTACCTCCTGAGCTCTCACACTTCTGCAGTGCCTCCAGTAGTATATACAGAGCTCCTTATGGATTTTTATTAATTTGTTCAATTTTGTATGTCTATTTATTTAATGTCCCAGTTAAAAGAAGCTATACCAGATTTAATTTTCTAATGAGTTATTAAAATCGTATTACTACATACAAGTTGATTAAAATCTGTAATTTAATTGAAATCGTGAGCTCACTGATTCATCTTGTGTATGAATTCAGGCGCTTATAAAGAAAAAAAAAAAATAAAAAATGCTGGAGTAGAGACTTAGCGTGACGCCGCTCTCCTCCACTCACAGACGGTGACGTGCAGCGATGTTACAAGAGCTGCGCTCTCTTGCCTCTTCAGCGCTGCTAAACACAGTTGCTTGTTAGCATAATTTGGATATAACTCCTCTTGCTGTAACTACAAACACAGCAAAACAGCGCTAACGACACAACAGTGAAGGAAGAGAAGAGGGAACTAAAGCGAAAAAAATGATCAAGATAAAATCAAGTCGGGTGAAATAGCTAGCTTACATCGTATCCTCGGAAGAGACTTGTCTATGGGAGAGACCTGCAGGTGAGTGATCGCCTCGGACTACATTTGGACGCAAAACTAGCGGTATCTTTCAGCATGATATTGGTTAGCAGTGCGTTTGCTTTTGTACCATTTCATCAGTGATTGTTGTACAGCTTACAAGAATTTGCGCTTATGTTTATTGATGCGTTATGAATCTGATGCAAAATAAATATAGTGGCTCAGTGGAAGGAGAGCGTAGGGAAATGAGAAGCCTGTGAGGAGTTGAGGGGCGGTGCTAATATAAAACTGAAAAAAAACCTTGCAGAAACGGGATAGCTCCTTTAAATAAAAGATTAAATACATAATTTTAACAGACTTTTGACTGTTTTTAAATGTAAAGTTGTTGTACCTAATTTCAAACCACTGATGATAACGTTGTAATTAAAATTCCATCAAACTATTAGTTCTATTGCTCAAAAACATTTGGTACTTACACTAGTTTTCACATCCATTTATTGATCAGTGATGGGTATAGCTGCTTGATTTGTGCAGTGAGCTAATTTTATTGTATTTTATGTATTGTAACGTGTAGCACGTTACAATACAATAAAATCAATACTTTTATTTTTGTATAGCCCCACTAAATCACAACCAGCAGTCATCTTAGAGGGCTTAACAAAAGCATTGAAATCACCAACACAGATCAGAGAATCATCAGTTAAGACACAAAAAAAGAATATAGAACCACTGTTGATAAATGTCATAATTTGTAGAATTTTAAAGTGTGCTAGCTGGATCATCACCACAGGCCTTTTTGTGGTGACACTACTCTACAATAACTACTTCCTACACAGAAGCTATTACCACCTTAAAAATGTAGCAGCTAAGTTACACAATCTTGTCAAAAGTAGCTTGATTTGTAGTAGCTACTAAAGCTATTTTAACGACTGCAAATCATGCAATTTTATTGATCAATACAACTCTCTGTCAGAAAAAGGCTGAAGTTATGTTTTAATATGTATGTTTAATGGTGTTTTTGTAATTATTATTTAAAAGTGGTGTTTGCCGGCTTCTGCTCCTGGTGCAGACGGCTCCTTGGAGTGACTCTTTTTCAGCTGGGTGCATCTGAAACCCTGCCCTAGTCTTTTTCATGCGTTGTTTCCTGTTGTGTGTGTGCGAGAGAGCGTATTCTTCTCGATACTGTCTCTCTCTCCTATAACCTTTCAAACAAGGTCTTATTTCCGAGACATTTAAGAAGCTTGGTCTGGCTTCTGAGGTGAAGGCCGTGGAGAGGGATATGTAGTCTTACATACAGACTGGAAAAGTATTGGGAAGTCCCACTGCTTGCCTGCTTTAACCTTTATATATCTTATATAAATTATATGTATAAACAATGTCTCTTGAGTCCTTCAGAAAGGGTGGGTCCATATGGCACGGCCCTGTCATAGGTCCCACCATTTAGCCAAATGTGTGTGTGAACCAGGGTGTATGAGCCAACAGGAAGTGTAGGCATGACCCATTCATTGCCGACACTTCCTGTTGGCTCATTAACACGTGGTTTCACACACAGTTTGGGCCTAAATGGTGGGGTACTATGACAGGGCCTGCCATATGGACCACCCTTTCTGATGGACTCGATACTGGCTATACATATAATTTATATAATATATTTAAAGGTGTTAAAGCAGGGCCAAGCAGTGGGCTTCCATTACTTTTCATGTCTGATATGAAAGACATCATACCACTCTCCACGACTTCACCTAGAAGAAGACCATGCTTTTTAAATGTTCTAGAGAATATGACCTTGTTGAAGGTTTTAGGGAGAGAGATGTTAGGTGAAGATTTCGCTCTCTAGGCACATCACCATTTGTAATCAGTACAAACCATGAAAAGAGACTTTGGCAGGGTTTCAGATGCAACCAGCTGAAAAAGCAGTCATCAAGGAGCCGTTTCTGCACAGGAGCAGCGAGCCGGCAATCACACTTTTAATAAATAATGACAAATTCACATTAAACATAAATATCTAAAACATACTTCAGCCTTTTTTGACAGAGAGTTTATGATCAATAAAATTGCCTCGATTGCAGTTCGTTAAATAGCTTTCGTTAGCTACTACTAATCAAGCTACTTTTGACAAGATTGATGTACTTAGCTTGCTACATTTTAAGGGTGGTATAGATTCTGTGTAGGAATGTGAGTTTATTGTTGAGTTTGTGTCACACAACAAGGACTGTGGTGATGATCCAGTCTC
The DNA here is from genome assembly GCA_964034765.1 of Knipowitschia caucasica. Lineage (NCBI taxonomy): Eukaryota > Metazoa > Chordata > Actinopteri > Gobiiformes > Gobiidae > Knipowitschia > Knipowitschia caucasica. The sequence goes on from OZ035830.1 coordinate 42,817,425, forward strand.
AGCAACTTTAAAATTCTACAAATTATGGACCATTTATCAACCATGTGTTCTATATTCTTTTTTGTGTCTTTAATGTTGATTCTCTGATCTGTGTTGTGATTTCAATGCTTTTGTTAAAGCCTCTAAGATGACTGCTGTGTGATTTAGGCTATACAAAACATTAAATTGTATTGTATTTTATTGTTATTGTAAACGGGTGCATACACGGTTACAATACAATAAAATCAATCAAAATTAGCTCACTGCCACAATCAAGCAAGCTTACCATCACTGGTCAATAAATGGATGTGAAAAACTTGAGTTAGTAAACCAAATGTTTTGAGCAATAGAATACTAATAGTTTGATGGATTTTATTACATCGTTTTTCATCAGTGGTTTGAATTTAGGTACAAACAACTTTACATTTAAAAACCGTCATAAAGTCTGTTAAAATTTGTATTTATTTCTTTTATTTAAAGGAGCCTATACCCGTTTCTGCAAGGTTTTTTCAGTTTATATTTTGCTACACCGCACCTCAACTCGCTCACAGGCTTCTCATTTTCCCCTTCGCTCTCATTCCACGGGAGCCACCTAGTTTTTTTGCGATCTGATTCTTACGACTAACATTATCATGAGCGCAAATTCTTGTAAGCTGTACAAACAATCACTGTATGAAATGGTACAAAAAGCAACGCACTGCTAAAACAATATTGCTGTAAAGCATTACCGCTGTTTTGCGTCCAAATGTTATGGTTTTGTCGAGGCGATTCACTCCCTGCAGGTCTCTCCATAGACAAGTCTCTTCAGAGGGAGGATACGATGTAAGCTAGCTATGTTCACCAGAGCTTGATTTTTTTCTTTGTCATTTTTTCGCTTTAGTTCCCTCTTCTCTTCCTCACTGTTGTGTCGTTTTTCGCTCTGTTTTGCTGTGTTTGTAGTTTACAGGACATGAGGAGTTATAGCCAATTATGCTAATAAAATGCTACTGTGTTTAGCGCGCCTGTTAGAGGCACGAGAGCGCAGACTCTTTGTAACAGCGCTGATCGTCCTTCTGTGAGTGGAGGAGGCGGGGCCTCGTACACGCCCTAAGGTCTCTAATCAGCAATTTTTACGGCACGATTCATACACAAGATGAATCAGGTATGCAGCTAACGTTTTCAATTAAATACAGATTGTAATACAAATTGTATGTTGTTAATTACGCATTTTTTTTATGAACTCATTTGATATTATAAATCTGGTATAGCTTCTTTAACTGGGACATAAAATAATAGAAATACAAATTTGAACAAATTAATAAAAAATCCAATTAGTGAGCTCTGATATAAAATCTACTGGAGGGACACTGCGAAGTTGAGAGTCAGGGAGGTAGATTAGAAGTTCGGACGACACCAGGGTCATTGTTCATCAGAACCGTTCAAAGACCGAGGACTGGAGGACCTCGCACAGTCTGCCACCTGCACCCCAGGATGGCGACAGAAGAACCTCAGCACAGGCTGCATCTGCACCACCAGAGGCGTAGAACGACCTCAGCACAGTCTACACCTTGCACCACCAGGGCGGAACAGAAGGACCTCAGAACATGTCAGCACCTGCACATTAGGGGGGCGACAGCAGAGGGTCGGAGAGGAACTTCTTCCAACGTGAGAGTGGCAGACGATTCACTGGTGGTTTGTTCTGAAAGAGACAGATGTACAGTGCAGTTAAAACACAACCATTGAATGAGACCTGAGAGAGACCAGAATGACCCGAGAGAGAGCAGAAAGATGAGAGAGACCAGAGGCAACCCAGCTGTGTGAAGCACCACAGAAATTTTGTTATTGTGTGTTCAGTATTAAGATCACATTAAAGAAAACCAAAAACTTCACCCAAACTAGTATACCATCAATCAGAGGGACCAGTACAAGAAAGTGTATGAAGAGTAACTGTGTCATCTCAATAGTACTGTATCAATCAAATCCATTTAGAATCTATATTTCTCTAGCCTCAATCCTGGTTCCTACAGACCCTTCGTCCCTTTCGGAGCAGATCCGTCGCTCAATGTGGGCCTCCAGAGGTTTCTAACTTTTCTCCCACAGTCTTAAGATTGCTGTATAATGCAGAAGGGCTCTAGGGCCTATGGTCTCTTCCATAAGGGACAATGTCTCCATGTGTTTATTATAATTTAATTTTCCTGTGTTTGAAACTGTTTGTTTCGCCTATTTGTGTTGGTGAATTGACTCTTTGTTAAGTCTCAAGATAAGTACTGTTTCTCAGGGGAAGTTGCAGTCAGGGGAGGGGCAGGGGAGGGCAGAGCCTCACCTGCCATATTGGAAAACTAATAATTATTTTAGTTTTATATATATAATTTTATCCATGTCCTATGCTTTTAATGTTTATCGGCACGGTTCCAACAGTTTTTGATCATTTCTGAAGTCTAAATATCGCCGAAATCCCGTTCTTCCTATTCAAAGAGACGTAGGTGAGGCAGCGCTCCTGCGTGCCTCACCCCAGACCGCTCCCTCACAGGGTGTGTGTGTGTGTTGAGTGCACTCAGTCGTGCAGTTAGTTGATATATCCAACGTTTGTTTCAAATATCATGCTTTTTAAATAACATTTTTTTAACTTTCTCTTAGTGCTTTTAGTAGTTTATTTGCGTTATGTGTGTACAATTTATATTTAGTTTATGTCTTTTGATCGAAGTGATGAACACACAAGGAAAATGCTTGGCGTGAGGCAGGCTGGTTATCTGTGCCTCACCGCTAGGGGTGATAGTGGGTTAAAGTTCATACCTGAGGTTGTAACAAACAATCAGCCCAAAATGCTTATGTCTTTTGCTGGGGAAAATGTGATGATTTGATTGAAGATTTTTTTTCCTCTATTGGACTTTCAACAAAGAAAGAATTATTATAGACTGGGAGACCACCACTGACTTACGAGGTTAGTCAGGCCGCGGGGGGAGGGAGTTTTTTTTTAATCTGTGTTTTATGTTGAACTTGAAGTACGGCAAAGATTAGTGCTTTTCCTGAAAAAAACACTGATTCAAAAACTGCTCGAAGAGTTCCTGCAACTTGTTTAATTATTTTTATGTTTCCTCGCGTCTCTCTCTCTCGCGTTCCGTCTCTCTCTGCTCTCGGTCTCCGTCTCTTGCTCTCTCTTGTTCTCTCTGCTCTCTCTTCCTCGAGTCTCTCTCTCCTCGGCGTCTCGTCTCTCTCTGTCCTGCGTCTCGTTCTCTTGTCCTCTCTGTCTCTCTCTGCCTCCTCCTCCTCGCGTCTCTCTCTCTCGGTCTCCGTCTTCTCTGCTACCGCGTCTCCGTCTCTCTGCTCCTCTCTGTCTCTCTCTGCTCCTATCTCCTCGCGTCTCTCTCTCCTCGGACGTTCTCTCGCACCTGCGCTTTTAAAAGTGTGTATGATGCGGTGCAGAGTCAGCAGCTAGATTAGTTGTGTGTTATTAAAGAGAGCTGGTTCTCTTATCTTTTCAGGTTATAAAGTTTGTGGATGTCATTGCATTGGTGATTATATGTATTTTTTATTTGAATGAAATGATTGTAAATCTGACTTTTAAAGTCCAGTGCTCTCCAATCACCAAAACCTCACCGCACGTCCCTGCTGGGGTTTTTTTTCTATATCTATTGTTGGTTTATTAGAGAATTATATAAACATCGGATAAACACCTTGGGTATGGAAAACTATTGGGAAAATGGACAAAAGCCTCTTTTACATCTACGAAAGTAAAGTGAGTGTAATGCAAATAGGATCCGACATGTGATATTGATTATAAAACTGGGGGGTACCTGACTTTCGTTTATAGAATAACTCTGTAATCTCCCCCACGGAGTTCTTTATTAATACAACAACTATAATAATAATACCATTATTATTGCTTTTTTTACAGGGGTTTTACATAGCCACTCTCTCAAAAGGCGTCCACTCCAAAACACAAAGGTCTAAAATACTACTGTTAGCCACAGATGCGCTGGGGCACACTGAGGTAAGTGGAAAGAAAGTGATCTTCTGTGTTAAGACAGAACCCTATAAATCATTGATTGAAAGATCAGGTTTAAGAGGTTCTGTGATTGTCACTGGACAAGGGACAGGGTCATGCGAAAGTTTCAAACCACAGAGGCGACAAACTCAGGGTCTTCTTTAACTTTTATTCTAAACATTCTGAGGTTCGAGAGCCAAACCTAAACACTTATACATGTAACAGATTGAGACTGAAGTGTTTACTATTGATCTTCCTTATAATGTTATTTAAACACTAGGACCCCCAGAGATTTAGTTTTTAAGCTTAGAGACATCAGTCGTCGGCTAGGACTCTTGCTCCTCATAACTTTGACTGTCTGTTTTGAGCTGTAGTTTTTCTGTCATTATTTTATGATAATATATTTTGTTACGTTGTAATTCTGCATTATAAAGGCGAGTACTAGAGATAATTCTAAAGTAAAAAACTAGGTAGCCGTTTTGATCTTTTGGCATACCAAACTCATAGGTGCTGGTCCTGGACTGGTCCTGGAACGGCTGAGCGTAGCACTATTAAAAGTGTGTAAAGGTACAAAGTTTGTGGTCCCTTTTTAACAAATCTGGTGGGAAAACAAACTCTTTTGGGGGATTGTTTCCTGAATTGCAGGGGTTATTGAGGGGGGGGGGAGAGCTGTCAAAAAGACGGCTACTGGGAGACTTTGGAAGTCCTGTGTAAAAACTTTAACGATGATGAAGAACACACAATTAATACTGTGACAACAGTTTATCATCTCAGTGTTTGACCTCTGCTGTTTGAGTACTAAAGTGACCAGCAGAGGAGCACTCACCTGACTCTGCACAAAGTTCGAAGCCTCTGACGAGTTCCTACACAAACAACACACACACACATCACCACACACAACACAAACAAAACACTGTCAACCCACACTCGAGCCTGGGCATCCTCAGGGGCCTCCTCAGAAGCATCCTGTGAGCCTCAGGAGCCCGTGAGACCAGGAGCTCTCAGGAAGCCTAAGGATCCCTCCATGGTGTCTCTTGCATGTGGAGGTAACTTAACTCTGTCGGTGTGTCGAACATGAGTTTTTGTTCTGATGTATTCGATGTAAGGACTTTGTCTGAATTTTGAAACAATAGTATTTACACATGTATACTTTCCTTCTCTTCGCCACCAGGCGGAGTCCCAGTTGCTAAGCAACAGGCAAGAAGCCCAGTCTGCGCGGTCACACAGCCTAGGCCCACTTTAGCTGGGAACACAGCCTAACCTGATGCCGTATCATCTCACCTCGCTCTATGTCACTGTAGTACTTCCTGAAGGCATGTCTTCTTGGGAATGTTTGGATAAGATAATGCAGGGGATTTCTCCGAACGTTGTCCTGCTCCATTCAGCTGGAAGTTCCGTTTATTTAATGAAAAGGGAATTTGTTCCAGATCGCTTTTGGTGAAAAGGTCTGATCGGTTTTATCATCTTGGATCACCTGCGACTCAGAGCGGTTTATTGCAGTCATAGTTCTAGAAGATATCGAGAAATAAAACTATTTCCACTGCCTTTATTTTATAGTAACGACTTTACTTTTAAGTATTAGGCACTTATTCTACTGGACAATGTTTAACTATAACTTTTAAAAAGTAAATATGTGGTCCTCACTCACTAATCTACTTCTGCACCTTCACGCTGTGTGCTTTTTTTTGTGGGCAGTATATCTAGTAATAGTAGTTTAGTAGCAGTTATAGTAGTAGTAATAGCAGTTAGTTTGTAGTAGTTCAATAAATGGTTTGATCTTTTTGTTAAGTTAACTCAATACTCTTCCTTTTTTCAACTTTACTTTTCTCAAGTCCCTGAGACCAGTGTGATACCGACTGCAGGCCTTTTGCACAGATAAATATCCACGTCTTGCTACTGAGACCTGATTTGGTGAACAGACCGGGGATTGGTGGTGTCTATCCAGGGAGAGGTAACTCCTCCATCAGTACTTTCGCTGAAGCGCAGTAGGAAGTCCCTCTCTGCTTCATCTTCAGGAAGATTTCTTCTCTTTGGCCTTAGATCACAAAAACCATGATCAGACTGAAACACAGAGGAACTAAACCCAACAATCGACTGAAAAAACACAGAGGAGACAAACCCACATCAGACCTGAAAACAGAGGAACAATAACCCACAATCAGACTGAAAACACAAGAGGAACCAAAGCCATGAGCATGACTGAAACACAGAGGAACAAAACCACAATCAGATGAACACACAGAGGAACCAAACCATGATCAGACTGAAACACAGAGGAACCAATACCATGATCTGACTGACTGAAAACACAGAGGAAACAAACCTCATGATCAGACTGAAACACTGGAGGAACAAACCATGATCAGACTGAAACACAGATGGAACCAAACCCTATGTATCAGACTGAATACACAGTGGAACAAAACCCATGATCAGCTGAAACACAGAGGACCAAACCCAATGATCGATGAATCACAGAGGTACCAATCCCATGATCGACTGAAACACAGAGGAACCAAACCCTTGATCAGACTGAAAACACAGAGGAACCAAACCATGATCAGTCTGAAACACAGAGGATCCAACCCATGATCAGACTGAAACCACAGAGAACATAACCCATGATCAGACTTGAAACCACGAGGAACCAAAACCCATGATCAGACTGAAACCAAAGAGGGGAACCCAAACCCTTGATCAGACTGAAAACACAGAGGAACAAAAACCCTATGATCCAGACTGAAAACACAGAGGAACCAAACCCATGATCAGACTGCAACACAGAGGAACAAAACCCATGCTCAGACTGAAACACAGAGGGACAAAAGTTTGTCTCAAAAGGATGGTATTCATACACAGACTCGGAAGAAGCAAAATCATAGTATGTGATTCAGGGGCTCTGGATATGATTCTGACTCGGGCGCAGTCTCAGAGACCACTTAGTGATCCAGGGCTCTAAATCAATTTGAGCACTGGGAAAAAAACCAATTTATAGCAATGAGTAGAGGAATTGGGTTCATACGAGCTTTTTCTATAATGTAAACAATATTGTATATGTTCTATATCTTTTTATCTGTATGTCTTTTTCATCACTGGACCAACAATTATCTTTTTTAATTAGGATTATGCGCCATGATGGTCATGGTTAACTCAGCGATTAATCGCAACTTTTTTATTCTTATTCTTTATGCTCCGTCGAATCTTCATTTTAATCATCTTAATTAACTTGTCACAATTGTTTTGTTGTTTTTTTAAGTGTTAGATTTCACACTCACTCTTAATGCAAAATGTCATCCTATTCAATGCTGTCATAATCACTGAACGTTTTTAACGTCTTTAACCATTGAAGCAGGAAAGCATTCCTCATTCTACTCAGTGCTGGGAGCGCTGTTGTTTGTTGCTTTTCTACCTTGGAGGCCCGGAAAGCGGGACATGTCTGATTTTTCTTTTTTGGTCCAATATCTCTTTTGGTTGAAATTCTTTGACCAATAAAGCTTCAGGGTAAAACCGGTGATTGAATTTTCTGGTGGAACCCGCGAATTCCAACTTTTTCTTGATAAGTCCATTTTCTGTGTAATGTGGCGTGTAGGTTTTTTCTTTATTGGGTGTGAGGCCGCGGGATGTTTGCGGTTTACATTAAATCGACCGGGATTCAAGTCCTCCGTTCTGACCTCGGGAGAAACTGTGTCCGCTTTGACACAGCTTCTGCGATAACGCGCGCCTTAACATTAAAAATATATAAAAAATTAATACGGGGGGGGTCATGTACCGATTGCGGACAGAACCATCCCTGGCTTGTTGCATGTGCGGGTATTGTTTGTCTTCCCCGTCTCTCCCGGTGTCTTCCCAAGGACAACCAAAACTCACAGAATTAAGCTCAGGTACCGACATTTTTGTTTGCATTGGACAATGCATGGCACAAAAGTGAAATGTTGTGACAAATCCAACAGAACAAACCACAACAGTTGTGTTTTTTAAAATTTTGCTTACTTGAAATACAAAATGTGAAACAAAAAAAGAGTCTGGTGAGTAATTATTTGACTTTTAGGGTGAGAGTGGGACTTTTTAAATTATTTTTTTCCACATAGTTTTTGACTTATTGTATGAGAAAACATGTTGTTGTTCTCACATTGTTTTGGGTTATTTTATTATTCTGTCCTTTGTAGAAGTTGTTTATTTTTGTTTTATTCTCTGAAGGTTTAATAATACGATGCATTCTTATTTAATAGCCAACAAATGTCAGCTCTCAAATTCTTTTGAATTATGTTCTATGTTTCGAGATAATCATTCTGTAGACATTGAATTTCAGGATAAAACTTCAGGTTTTGGAGGGTGGGTTCTCAAGTCGGCCGTTCAGGTTTTACGGTTGTTTTACCAGGGGTGTCGGGCCTTTATGCGATAATTGGTAAAAATTCCCTTCTTACTGCCCTTTTAGGGAATCATAACAGGGTGATACAAAAAAATGAAAAAGCAAAGTGCCGGACAGTTGGTTCTTAGTTTCGCTATCATCTTGTTTGGCAATGAGGCGTGGCGGAGGAGGAGAGTTGGCATCAGCGTTGGGTGTGTTTGGCCATCAAGTGGTAAGTCAAGTGATGTGTACGGCGATAAACTGGTTCAACACAGCATACACACAGTTAACTTATTCTTGTCAATCTAGCAAACTTTTTGCTACTAGGCTTTCCTTCTGAAGCTAGTCCTTTCGGCATTTCACGCTAAGACAACAGTCTCTTTTCACCAGTATTGGTATTAACGTCTAATAAAGGTAACTACAACTGAGTTGGGCTCACTAATATCAATAGTGTGATTTTTTAAAATTACAGGTTCTATTGATTTGCGTAAACGCTCCTTATATCTTTACATTGTATATAGTCATATTGTGTTGTCCCCCCGCCCACAATCCGCTTCGATAGTGTTTGGTTTGTGTTTTGCTTGTTAGCTGTTACTGCTTCGGTCGCTGTTGAAAGAAAGTTTGTCTAGCAACTGGTTTCAAAAAGTTGCCATAACTGAAGTTATGTCGATGAACTAAAGTTATCTGAGTGTTGATTGGGGGGTTGTGAGCTATGCGTTAGTTTATCACCGTAGCACATCCACTACACATGGCTGATGCAAACTCTCCTCCGCCACGCTCTTGTCAAGACTATGGATTGCGCAACTGAGAAACAAAGTGTTAGGCACTTTGTTACTTTATTGTCTATCACCCTGTTTTGATCTTAGAACGGGTAGTTGAGGGGATTTTTACCAATTATGCATAAAGGCCCGACACACTGAGTTAACATAACTGTAAAAACTACGGCCGACATGGAGAACCTCCTCCAAAACCTGAAGTTTTTCCTGAAATTCAATGTTCTACAGAATGGATTATCTCGAAACAGAATACATAATTCCAATAGAATTTGAGAGCTGACATTTGTGGCTATAAAATAAGTATGCAGCTATTATTATAAACCTTCAGTAGGAATAATACAAAAATAAACAACTTCTACAAAGGACAGATTAATAAAATAACCAAAACAATGTGGGAACAAACACATGTTTATCAATACAATAAGTCAAAAAAATAGTGGAAAAAAATATTTAAAAGCCTCTCTCAGCCTAAATGTCATTAATTTACTCACTGGACTCTTTTTAGTTTTTTGTTTTTTTCTAAGTAAGCAATTTTTAAAAAACACAACTGTTGTGGGTTTGTTCTGTTGGATTTGTTCACAACATTTCATTTTGTCTTGCATTGTCAATGCAAACAAAAATGTAGGTACCTGAGCTTTATTTCTGTGAGTTTTGGTTGTCTTTGGGAGGAGACACGGGGAGAGGGAAGACAAACAATACCCGCACATGCAACAGCTGGGGATGTTATGTCCGCAATCGGTCCATGACCCGATTTGGCTGCTGCGTTCGCTGAGCTGTGTCAAAGCGGCCACAGTTTCTCCGGGTCAGAATGTAGGACTTGAATCCCGTATTTCGAGTATGTACAGCAAATCCGCGTTCCACAACATTTCACAGAAATGCATTTTCACGAAAAAGTGGAATTCGCGGATCCACAGAAAATTTTCATCCCTGGTTTACCTGGATGCTTTTATTGGTCAAGAGAATTTACCATGAAGAGATTGGTCAAAAAAAGATAAAACAGACGAGTCGCTTTCCGGCCTCGAAGGTAGAATGCACAAACAGCGCTCCCAGACTGCTGAAGTAGAAATGAGGAATGCTTTCCTGGCTTCATTGTTAACGACGTTAACTTTGTGTTATGACGCCTTTGAATTGTTTGACATTTTGCATTCTGAGTGAGTGTGAAATCTAAACTCTAAAAAAAACAAAATACAATTTGTGACGTTTTAGAGATTAAAATGATGATTCAGACGGACAATAAAGAATAGATAAAAAAGTTGCGATTAATCGCGAGTTACCCATGCCCTTCATGGCATAATCCTAATTAAAAAAGATAATGTTGGTCAGTGATGATAAAGAATTCAGATAAAAAGATATAGACGCATATGATAATATTGTTACATTATAGAAAAAGTAGTTTGACCAATCCTCTACTCATTGTATAAATTGTTTTTTTTCCCTGTGCTCAAATGGATTTAGCCCTGGATCACTAATTGTGGTCTCTGAGTCTGCGCCGGTCTGAAATCTTAGCCAGAGCCTGAATACATACATATGATTTTGGCTTCTTCCAGTCTTGGGTATGAATACCTCCTTTGAGACAAAAACTTTTGTCCCTCTGAGTTTTCAGTCTGTTCCTTGGGTTAGTTCCTCTGTGTTTCTGGTTATCATGGGTTTGGGTCCTCTGTGTTTCAGTCTGATCATGGGTTTTGTTCCTCTGTGTTTCAGTCTGATCATGGGTTTGGTCGTCCTCTGTGTTTTCAGTCGGATCATGGTTTGGTTCCTCTGGTGTTTCAGTCTGATCATGGGTTTTGTTCTATCTGTGTTTCAGTCCTGATCATGGGTTTGGTTCCTCGTGTTTCAGTCTGATAGGGGTTTGGTTCCTCTGTGTTTCAGTCTGATCATGGGTTTGGTTCCTTCTGTGTTTCAGCTGATCATGGGTTTTGGTTCCTCTGTGTTTCAGTCTGATCATGGGGTGTGGTTCTCCTCTGTGTTTCAGTCTGATCATGGGTTTTGGTCCTCTGTGTTTCAGTTGCTCATGGTTTGGTTCCTCTGTGTTTCAGTTCTGATCATGGGTTTGGTTCCTCTGTGTTTCAGTCTGATCTTGGTTTGGTTCCTCTGTGTTTCCGTCTGATCATGGGTTTGGTTCTCTGTGTTTCAGTCTGATCAGGGTTTTGGTTCCTCTGTGTTTCTGTCTGTTTGTGGGTTTGTTCCTCTGTGTTTCGTCTGTTCATGGGTTTGGTGTTCATCTGTGTTTAGTCTGATTGTGGTGAGTTTTGTTCCTCTGTGTTTCAGTTGATTGTGGGTTTTTTTCCTATGTGTTTCAGTCTGATTGTGGGTTTTGTTCCTCGTGTTTCAGTACTGATCATGGATTTTGTGACAAAGGCAAAGAGAAGATCTTCTGAAGAGGAGCAGAGAGGGAAGTTCCTACTGCGCTTCAGCGGAAATGCTGAGGGAGGAGTTACCTTCTCCATGGACGAGGAACACACCATCCACCGTCTGGTTCACTCAGGTTCTCAGTAGCAAGACGTGGTTTTATTTATCTTGCAAAAAGGCCTGTGTCGGTATCACTTGTCTCAGGACTTGAGATTGTACAGATGATAAAAGGAAGAGAATTGAGTTACTTTACTAAAAGACAAACATTTGAAACTACTACAACTTATGCTATTATCACTACTTAACTGCTACTAATACTTATAGTACCTGATAGTCTGCCACAAAAAAAGCACACAGGCCGTGAAGGTGCAGAAGGTAGATGTAGTGAGTGAGGGACCACTTTATTTACTTTTTTAAAAGTTAAAGTGAATCATTTGTCAGTCGAATAAGTGCCTAAATACTTAAATGTAAAAGTCGTTTCTAAATATAAGGCAGTGGAAATAGTTTTAATTCTAGATGTACTTCTAGAACTATTGACTGCTATAAACCGCTTTGTGGCGCAGGTGATAGAGATTAATACGGTTCGAACCTTTCACAAAAGCGATCTGGATCAAATTCCTTTTCATGATATAATTGGAACTTCCAGCTGATGGAGCAGGACTACGTTCGGAGACATCCCGCTTTTCGCTTTACCAAACATTCCCAAAGAAGAGGCCTTCAGGATGTACTACAGTGTAAAGAGCGGGAGGTGTGATGATACGCATCAGGTTTAGGCTGTGTTCACAGCTAAAGTGGGCCTTAGGGGTGTGTGACTCGGCAATGGGCTTTCTGCTCTGTGCTGAACTGGTCTGCCTGGTGGCGAAGAGAAGGAAAGTATACTGTGTTAAATATAGTGTTTCTATTTCAGAACAATAAGTCCTTTCATCGATTTTACATCAGAAAAACTCATGTCGTCACCACGAGTAAGTTCCTCCACATGCAGAGAGACACCATGTGGATCCTGAGGCTCCTGATGAGGCTCCTGGGTCTCACGGGGGCTCCTGAGGGCTCACAAGGAGGCTTTGAGGAGGCACCTGAGGTTGTCTGGCTCAGAGTGTGTGTGTCAGTGTTTGTTTGTGTGTGTGGTGTGTGTGTGTGTGTGTGTGTTGTTTGTGTAGGAACTCTCATAGGCTTTCTGTGCTTTGTGCAGTGTCAGGTGTGTGGCTCCCTCTGCTGGTCACTTAGTACTACCGACAGGAGGGTCAAACACTGAGTGATAAATGTTGTCAACTGTATTAATGTGGTGTGTTCTTCATCATGTTAAAGTTTTACACAGGACTTCCAAGTCGCCATGAGCCGTCTTTTTGATTCTCTCCTCAATAACCTGGCAATTCAGGAAAAAATCCCAAAGAGTTTGTTTTCCACCATGATTTGTTAAAAGTGATCCACAAACTTTGTACCTATACTCACTTTTATTAAGTGATACTGATAGCAGTACAGGAACCAGTCAGGAACAGCACCTGTTGGTTGCCAAATGATCAAAACGGCTACATTAGTTTTACTTTAGGAATTAACTCTAGTTCTGCCTTTTTAATGCAGAATTACAACGTAAAAATATATTTCATAAAAATATGACAGAAAAATACAGCTAAAAAACAGGAAAGTCAAAAGGTATGAGGGCAAGAGTCTAATGAGGTGAGTCTCTACGGCTTAAAACTAAATCTCTGGGAGTCCTTGTGTTAAAATAACCATATAATTGGTAAGATCAATAGTTAAAAAACTTCAGTCTCATCTGTTACATTTATAGTGTTTGGGTTTGGCTCCCTTGCCCCCCCCTGACTTCAGATATGTTAGAATAAAAGTTATAGAAGGACCCTGAGTTTGAGCCTCTGTGGTTTGGATCTTTCTGCATGAACTGTCCCTTGTCTAGGACAAGAACAGAACTTCTTTACTGATCTTTTCAAATCTTTGATTTATAGGGTTCTGTCTTACACAGAAGATCACTTTCTTTCAATTATCTCAGTGTGCCCCAGTGGCAGCATTGGCTCAGTTAGTATTTTTGACCTTTGTGTTTGGAGTGACGCCTTTTTGAGAGAGTGGCTATGTAAAACCCCTGCATTATTATTATTATTATTTAGTTGTGTATATAAAGATCTCCGGTGGGGAGATTGCAGAGTTATTATATTAATGAAAAGTCAGGTACCCCAGTTTTAATAATCCAATATCACATGTCGGATCCTAGTGCATGGACACTCTCTTACTTTCTTAGATGTAAAGAGGCTTTTGTCCATTTTCAATAGTTTCTTACCAAAGGTGTTATTCCTGATGTTTATATAATTCTAAAACAAAATAGATTTTAGAAACAGCAGGAGTGCGGTGAGGTGTGATGGGAGGCACTCGACTTTAAAAGTCTGATTTACAATAATTATTCAATAAAATAGCATTTAATCACCCAATGCAATGACATTCCACAAACTTTAGTATATCGGTAAAGATAAGAGAACCAGCTTCTTTTAATAACTCACACAAAATCTAGCATGCTGACTCTGTCCCGCATCAAACAACATCTTTAAGAAGCGCAGGTGCGAGAGACTGCGAGGAGAGAGGAGCGAGCGAGAGAGAGGAAGCCAGAGACGTAGACAGAGAGGGAGCAGAGAGCAGAGAGACGGGTGAGCGAGGAGCAGAGAGTGACCGGGAGACGCTGATGAGAGAGAGACGGAGGACCGAGAGGAGCAGAGAGGACAGAGAGGAGCAGAGAGACGGAGACGCGAGGAGCAGTGAGTGACGGAGACGCGAGGAGAGCGAGACGCGAGGAGAGAGAGCAGAGAGAGACCGAGAGGAGCAGAGATACGTGCTCGAGGAGCAGAGGACGAGACGGAGACGCGAGGAGAGAGTGACGCGAGGAACATAAACTTAATTTAAAACAAGTTGCAGAAACTCTTGAGCAGTGTTTGAATCAGTGTTTACGGAAAGCACTTACTTTGCCGGTACTCGTCATTGTTCAACATAAAACACAGATAACAAACTCCTCCCGCAGCGGACGAACCTCGTAAGTACAGTGGTGTCTCCCAGTCTTTATTAATTCTTTCTTTGTTGAAGTCCAATTGAGAAAAAAAATCTTCATTCAAATCATCCATTTTTCCAGCAAAAGTAATAGCATTTTGGGGCTGATTGTTGTTTAGCAACTCTGGTATGAACTTTATGCTCACTATCACCCTTGCGGTGAGGCACAGATACGCCTGCCTCACGCAAGCTTTTCTTGTGTGTTCATCTACGTCAAAAGGACTTTTACTATATACTAATTGTACTACATACGTGCAATTACACTTACTAAACAATAAGAGGTTTAAAAAATGTTTTTAAAGCAGGATATTTGAAACATACGGTTGATATATCAACTGCACGAGCTGAGTGCACTCAGACACACACACACAACTCTGTGGGGAGCGGTCTGGGGTGAGGCACGCAGGAGCGCAGCCTCACCTCGTCTCTTTGTATTAGAATATCGGGATTTCGGCGATTTTGACTCAGGAAATGATCATAACTGATGGGAACGTGCGAATATACATTAAAGCATAGGACAGTGGAGTATAACTTATATATTTATAACTAATAATAATTATTAGTTTCCCAATAATGGCAGTGGGCTCTGTCCTCCCTGCTCCCTGAATGCAGTCCTGAGAAACATTACTTATCTTTTTAGGACTTTATCAAAGATGTCAATTCACCAACCACAAATTGGCGAATCAAAACAGTTCACAAACACAGAGAAATTAAAATTATAACAAACACATGGAGACAATTGCGTCCTGATGGATGAGACAATGCCCTTAGAGCCTTCTGCATAGACGAGCATCTCTTAAGGTCTGGTGGGTGAAAAGTGAGAACCTCCTAGGAGCACATTGAGGGACGGATCTGTACCGAAAGGGACGAAGGGTCTGTTGATACCAGGATTGAGGCTACAGAAATTTAGATTCTAAATTGGATTTGATTGATACTGTACTATTGAGATGGACACAGTTACGCTTCTAACACGTTTCTTGTATTGGTCTCTGATTGTGGATACTAGTTTGGGTGAAGTTTTGGTTTTCTTGATGTGATCTTATACTGAACTAACAATAACATATTCTGTGAGCTGCACACGTGGTCTGCCTCTGGTCCTCTCTCATCTTTCAGCTCTCTCTGGGTCATTCTGGGTCTTCTGCTGGTCTCATTCAATGGTTGTGTTATTAAACTGCACTGTTACATCTGTTCTTTCGAACATAACACCATTGATTTCGTCTGCTCTCACGTTGGAAGAAGTTCCTCTGGTCCTCTGCTGTCGGCCCCTGATGGTGCAGGTGTGTCTGTTTGAGGTCTTTCTGTTCCCTGCGTGGTGCAGGTGTAGACTGTGCTGAGGTAGTTTGCCGCCTTCGGTGGTGCAGATGCAGACTGTGCTGTGGTTCTTCTGTTCGCCTCCCTGGTGGTGCAGTGCAACGTGCGGAGGGTCCTCCAGTCCTCGGTCTTTGACTCGGTTCTGTTGAACTATGATCTGTGTCGTCCGACTTCTACCTCCCTGAGCTCTCACACTTCTGCTGTGTCCTCCCAGTAGTTTATACAGAGCTCCTTTTCTGATTTTTATTAATTTGTTCAAATTTGTATTTCTATTTATTTATGTCCCAGTTAAAGAAGCTATACCAGATTTATTTTCTAATGAGTCTAAAAATGCGTATTACGACATACTAGTTGTATTAAAATCGGTAATTTAATTGAAACGTGAGCTCCACGGATTCATCTTGTGTCATGATTTCCGGCCGTAAAAAGTGTGAGTAGAGGGGACTTAGCGTGACGCTCGCTCTCTCCACACAGAAGAGAGCAGCGCTGTTACAAAGAGGCTGCCCTCTCTTTGCTCTAAGCGTGGCTAAACACAGTATGCATGTTGAGCAAATTGGCTATAATTCTTGCTGTAACTAAAAACACAGCAAAACAGCGCAATCGACAACACAGTGAGGAAGAGAAGTAGGGAACTAAAGCGAAAAAATGATCAAAGAAAAATCAAGCTCGGGTGACATAGAAAAAAATCGGCTTACATCGTATCCTGTGGAAGAGACTTGTCTATGGGGGACACTGCAGGTGAGTGATCGCCTGGACTACATTGGACGCAAAAAACTAGGGAATCGTTCCGCTATATATTCGTGTTAGCAGTGCGTGGCTTTTGTACCTTGTCATCAGAGTTGTTGTACAGCTTTATGAGTTGCAGTCATGTTAATGTTAGCGTATGAATCATATCGCAAATAAAAACTTGGTGCGCTCCGTGGAATGAGAGCGTAGGGGAAATGAGAAGCCTGTGGGCGAGTGAGGGGCGGTGCTTAAATTTAAATCTGAAAAAACCTTGCAGAAACGGGTATAGTCCTTTAATAAAAGAATAAATACAAAATTTTAAACAGACTTTGGACTGTTTTTAAATGTAAAGTTGTTGTACCTAAATTTCAACCAACTTATGGATAATCGATGTAATAAAATCCATCAAAACTATTAGTTCATTGCTCAAAACATTTGGTACTATCACTTGTTTTCACAGCCATTTATTGACCAGTGATGGGTAAGCTGCTTGATTTGTGCAGTGAGCTAATTTTATTGTATTTGATTGTATGGTATCGTGTAGATCGTTATCAATCAATAAAATACAATACAATTTATTTTTGTTAGCCTAAATACAACAGCAGTCATATAGAGGGCTTACAAAGCATGAATTCACCAACACAGATTCAGAGAATCAACAGTTAAGACACAAAAAAGTATATAGATCACATGTTGATAAATGTCATATTTTGTAGAATTTAAAGTGTGCTAGCTGGATATCACCACTGTCCTTTTGTGAGTGACACTACTTACAATAAAACTCAACTTCCCTACACAGAAGCTATACCACCCTTAAAAATGTAGCAAGCTAAGTTACCAATCTTGTCAAAAGTAGCTTGATTTGTTAGTAGCTACGATAGCTATTTTAACGAACTGCATAATCGATGCAATTTTATGGATTCAATACAACTCTCTGTCAGAAAAAGGCTGAAAGTATGTTTAGATATTTATGTTTAATGGGATTTTGTCATTATTATTAAAAGTGGTGTTTGCCGGCTCTCTGATCCTGGTTGCAGAGGCTCTGGGATGACGCTTTTTTCAGCTGGTTGCATCTGAACCCTGCCAAGTCTCTTGTCATGGTTGTACTGTAGTGTGTGTGCGTGAGAGCGTTAATCTTTCACTATCAGTCTCTCTCCCTAAAACCTTCAAACAAGGGTTTTCATTTTCTCTAGAACATTCTAAGAAAGCCATGGTAGGCTTTGAGGTGAAGGCGGTGGAGAGGGCTATGATGTCTTCATCAGACTTGAAAGTAATGGGAAGTCCCACTGCTTGCACCCCCCCCCCCTTGCTTTACACCTTTAAATTTTATTATATAGAACTTATATGTATAGCCATGTCTCTGAGTCATTCAGAAAGGGTGGGTCCCATATGGCTCGGCCCTGTCATAGGACCCCACCATTTAGCCTAAACTTGTGTGTGAACCAAGGGTGTATGAGCAACAGGAAGTGGAGGCCATGACACCATTCATGCCTACACTTATGTTGGTCATACACAGTGGTGCACACACACGTTTTGGCTAAATGGGGGGGTCTTTGAAAGGGCCGGCCTTTATGGGACCACCCTTTCTGAAGATTCAGAGACATGGCTTTTACATATTAATTTATTAATATATTTAAAGTGTAAAGCAGGGCATAGCAGTGGGACTTCCATTACTTTTCAAGTCTGTATGAAAGGACATCATTGCCCTCTCCACCGCTTCACCTCAGAAGCAGACCATGGCTTTCTTAAATGTTCTAGAGATTATGACCTTGTTTTGAAGGTTTTAGGGAGAGAGACTGTAGGGTGATAGATTACGCTCTCTCGCACACACCACCAACAGTTAACCTTGAAAAGAGATCTTGGCAGGGTCAGATGCAACCAGCTGATATAGCGTCAATCCATGGAAGCGTCTGCACCAGGAGCAGAGAGCCGGCAAACACCACTTGTAATAATAATGACAAAATACCATTAAACTAATATCTAAAAATACTTCAGCCTTTTTCTGACAGTGAGTTGTCAGTGATAATAAATTTGCAACGGATTTGCAGTTCTGTTAAAAAATAGCTATTCGTAGCTACTACTAATCAGCTACTTGTGACAAGATTGTGTAATAGCTTCTTGCTACATTTTTAAGGGTGGTATAGCTTCTGTGTAGGGAAGTTGAGTTTATTGTAGAGTAGTGTCACCACAAAAGGACTGTGGTGATGATCTGTTAGCACACTTTAAATTCTACAAATTATGGACATTTATCAAACATGTTTCTATATTCTTTTTTGTGTTCTTAACTGTTGGATTCTCTGATCTGTGTTGGTGTTTCAATGCTTTGTTTAGGGCCCTTAAGATGTCTGCTGTTGTGATTTAGGGCTATACAAAATAAATGTGTTATTGTATTTTAGTGTATTGTAATCGTGATACTCGGTTACATACAATAAATACAATAAAATTAGGCTCACTGCACAAATCATGCAGTTACCCATCACTGGGGTGTCATAAATATGGATGTGAAAAACTAGTGTTAGTACCAAATGTCTGTTTTTGAGCATTAGAACTATTAGTTTGATGGATTTTAATACACGTTTAGTCTTAGTGGTTTGAATTTAGGTACAACTACTTACAACCTTTAAAACAGTCAAAGTCTGTTAAAATTTGTATTTATTCTTTATTTAAGGAGTATACCGGTTCTGCAAGGTTTTTCAGTTTATTTTTTGCACGCCCCTCAACTCGTCAAGGCTTCTCAATTCCCTACGCTCTCATTCATCGGAGACACCTAGTTTTATTTGCGATCTGTTTCATACGCTAACATTAACATTGAGCGCAACTTCTTGTAAGCTGTACTACAATCACTGATTGAAATGGTACAAATGCAACGACATGGCTAACACAATATATAGCTGAATGATTACGCTAGTTTTGCGTCCAAATGTAGTCCGAGGCCGATCCTCACCTGCAGGTCTTCCCTAGGACAAGTCTCTTCAGAGGATTCGATGTAAGCGAGCTATGTTCACCCGAGCTTGATTTTTTCTTTGATCATTTTTCGCTTTAGTTCTCTTCTCTTCCTCTTGTTGTGTCGTTTGCGCTGTTGTTTGCTGTGTTTGTAGTTACAGCAAGGGAGTTATAGCCAATTTTGATAATTGGCTACTGTGTTAGCAGCGCTGTAGAGGCTAGAGAGCGCAGGCCTTTTGTAACAGCGCTGCTGTCCTTCTGTGAGTGCGAGGGTGAGCGGGGTCGTCACGCTAAGTCTCTGACTCAGCACTTTTTCCGAGCCTGAATTCATAAACAGTTGAATCAGTGAGCTCACGTTTTCTATTAAATTAAGATTTTAATACAACTTGGTATGTAGGTAATACGCTTTTTTTATGAATATCATTAGAATATAAATTGGTATAGCTTCTTTAAATGGGGACATAAAATAAATAGAAATACAATTTGAACAAATTAATAAAAATCAATATGGAGCTCTGTATAAAACTACTGGTGGACACTGCAGTGTGTGGAGAGCTCAGGGTGGTAGAAAGTTCGGACGACACTGGTCATGTTTCAAACAGAACCGAGGTCAAAAATAAGGGACGAGGAATGGAGGACTTCCGCACAGTCTTGCACTGCACCACCAAGGGAGGCGACAGGGAAGAACCTCAGCTCAGGCTGCATCTGCACCACCAGAAGGCGGCAGCAGAACGACTCTCAGAACAGTCTACACCTGCCTCACACTCAGGGGGCTACAGTAGGACTCAGAACAGTCAGCCCTGCACCTCGGGGGGCGGCAGCAGAGGTACGAGAGGAACTTCTCCAACGTTGTGAGCAGACGATATCAATGGTGGTTTGTTCTGTGAAAGAGACAGTTGTACCAGTGCAGTTAATAACTATCAAACCCATTGATATGGTGACAGAGGAGAGACTGAATGACCGAGAGATGGGAGAGCAGAAAGATGAGAGAGACCAGAGGCAGACGCCAGCTGTGCAGATGCACACAGGAATGAAATATTGTTACTGTTAGTTCAGTATAATGAATCACATTCAAGAAAACAAACTTCACCATACTGTATCCATCTATCAGAGACCAGTACATGAACGTGTAGAAGAGTAACATCTTGTGTGTCCATCTTCCAATAAGTACAGTATCAATCAAAATCCCATTTAGAATCTATATTGCTCTAGCCTCAACCTGATCTACAGACCCTTGTCCCTTTCGGAGCTAGATCGTCCCTCAAATGTGGGCCTTCCCAGAGGTTTCCTCACTTTTCTCCACAGGTCTTAAGAGTTGCTCGTATAATGCAGAAGGCTCTAAGGGCATTGGTCTCTTCCCATCAAGGACCAGATGTCTCCATGGGTTTGTTATAATTTAAGTTCTTCCTGTGTTTGAACTGTGTGATAAGCCCAATTTGTGTTGGTGAATTGACTCTTTGTTAAGTCTCAAGTAAGTAACTGTTTCTCAAGGGAAGGTGCAGTCAGGGGAGGGAAGGGGAGGCAGAGCTCACCTGCCTATTATTCGGGGAAACTAATTATTATTTTAATAGTTAAATATATTATTTTATATCCACATTGTCCCTATGCTTTTAATGTATATTGCACGGTTTCCCATTCAGTTTTGATCATTCTGAAGTCAAATTCGCCGAAATCCGTTAGTCCTATTCAATGAGACGAGGTGAGGCCAGCGCTCCTGCGTGCATCACCAGACCGCTCCCTCACAGTGTCGTGTGTGTGTGTATGAGTGCACTCAGCCTCGTGCAGTTGATATATCAACCGTTTGTTTCAAATTTCCTGCTTTATAAACAGTTTTTTAAATCTCTTAGTGTTTAGTAGGTATTGCACGTTATGTGTGTACAATTTATATTTAAGTTTAAGTCTTTTGATCGTAATGAAACACAAGAATAAGCTTGGGTGAGGCAGGCGGTATCTGTGCCTCACCGCTAGGGGTAGATGTGTGATAGTGAGCATAAAGTTCATACAGAGTTGACTAACAAACAATCAGCCCAAAATGCTATTTCTATTGCTGAAAATGGATGATTTGAATGAAGATTTTTTTTTCTCAATTGGATCTTCCAACAAAGAAAGAACTTTATAATAGATGGTGGGGACCACACTGTACTTACGAGGTTAGTCCGGTGCGAGGGAGGAGTATGTATAATCTGTGACTCGTTTTATGTTGAAACATTGACTGATACGCAAAGTAGTGCTTTTCCGAAAAACCACTGATTCAAACACTCTCAAGAGTTCTGCAAACTTGTTTAAATTATTGTGTATGTTCCTCGCGTCTCTCTCCCTCGGCGTCTCCGTCCTCTCTCTGCTCCTCGCGGGTCTCAGTCTCTTGCTCCTCTCTGTCTCACTCTGTCTCCTCTCTCCTCGCGTCTCTCTCTCCTCGCGTTCCGTCTCTTCTGTCCTCGCGTCTCCGTCTCTCTGCTTCCTCTCTGTCTCTCTTCTGCTCTCTCTCCTCGCGTCTCTCTCTCTGCGTCTCCGGTCTCTCTCTGCTCCTCGCGTCTCGTCTCTCTGCTCCTCTCTGTCTCTCTTCTGCTCCTCTCTTCGCTCGTCTCTTCTCCTCGCGTCTCTCGCACCTGCGCTTCTTAAAGATGTTGTTTGATGCGGAGCAGAGTCAGCAGCTAGATTTGTTGTGAGAGTTATTAAAGAGTGGTTCCTGATCTTTACAGGATATAAAGTTTGTGGTTGTATTGCATTGGTGATTAAATGCTATTTTATTGAATAATGATTGTAAATCTTGACTTTTAAAGTCAGTGCCTCACCAATCACAAAATCACCGCACGTCCCTGCTGTTTCTATATCTTATTGTGGTGTTTGAATTATATAAACATCAGGGAATAACCACCTTGGTATGGAAACTATTGAAAATGGGACAAAAAGCCTCTTTGACATCTAAGAAAGTAAAGAGAGTGTCATGCAATAGGATCCGAATGTGATTATTGGATTAGTAAAACTGGGGGGTACCTGACTTTCTCTATTTAAAAATCTCTGTAATCTCCCCACCGGAGATTTTATAATACAACAACTTAATAATTAATAATAATAATGCAGGGGTTTTACATAGCCATCTCTCAATAAGCGTCACTCCAAAACACAAAGGTCATAAAAATACTACTGTAGCCCTACAGCTGCTGGGGACTCTGAGATAAGGAATGAAAGTGATCTTTGGTGTAAGACAGAACCGTATAAATCAAAGATTTGAAAGATCAGGTTAAAGTTAGTTCTGTGATTGTCACTAGGACAAGGGACAGGTTCATGCAGAAGGTTCAAAAACACAGAGGCGTCAATCGGTCTTCTTTAACTTTTTATCTAACATTCTGAAGGTTTCAGAGCAAACCCAAACACTATAAATTAACAGATGAGACTTAAGTGTTTTACTATTGATCTTCCATTATTGGTTATTTTAACACTTGGATTCTCCCAGAGATTTAGTTTTATGCTTAGAGACTCTGAGTCTGTAGACTCTTGCCTCCCTCATAACTTTGACTTTTCCTGTTTTTAGCTGTTGTTTTTTCTGTCATTATTTTTATGAAAATTTATTTTTTACGTTGTTATTCGCATTATAAAGGCGGAGATCTTGAGTTAATTCTAAAGTAAAATAATGTAGCCGTTGGATCTTTGGCAACCAACAAGGTGCTTGGTCCTTGGACGGTCCTGGCACTGCTAGCTGTAGCACTTATAAAAGTGGAGTAAAAGGTAAAAAGATTGTGGATCACTTTTAACAAATCTGGTGGAAAACAAACTGTTTGGGGATTTTTTCTCTGGAATTGGCAGGTTTTGAGGGAGAGCAGTCAACAAAGACGGCTCTGGGAGCTTTGGATGTCCTTGTGTAAAAACTTTAACATGGATGAAAGAACACACCACTTTATACTGTTGACAACAGTTTATCATCTCTGTTTTGGACTCCCTGATGTAGTTACTAACGTGACCAGCAGAGGGAAGCCACTCACCTGATCTGCACAAAAGCTCAGAAGCCTCTGACGGTTCCTACACAAAACAAACACAAACACCCACACCCACACACACACACACACAAACAACACTGTCAATCACACACTCTGAGCCTGGGTGCATCCTCAGGGGCTCTCGCTCAGAAGCATCCTTGTGAGCCTAAGGAGCCCCGTGAGACCCAGGGAGCTCCTCAGGGGCCTCAGGATCCTCATGGTATGTCATCTCGTTGCATGTGGAGGAAGAGGAACTTACTTGTGGTGACTGTACATGAGTTTGTTCTGTTGTATTCGATGTAAGGACTTTGTTCTGGAAATAGAAACACAATATGTTACACATGTCTACTTTCTTTCTTCGCCACCAGGACGAGTCCCCTGTTACTGCCAGCAACAGAGCTGAAAGCCAGTTTGCCGCGGGTCACACAGCCCCTAGGCCACTTTAGGTGTGTACATCAGCCTAACTGATGCCGTTATCATCTCACCTCGCTCTTGTCCTGTAGTACTTCTGAGGCTGTCTTTGGGAATGTTTGGGGGAATAATGATAAAGCAGGGGATTCTGCCGTACGGTTGTCCTGCTCCACTAAGCTGGAAGTTCGTATTAATTTCATGAAAAGGTATTTGATCCAGATCGCTTTTGGTGAAAGGTCGACGGTTTTATCTCGGATAACCTGCGACACAAGAGCCGGTTTATTGCAGTCATTAGTTTCTAGAAGTATTTTGAATAAAAAACTATTTCCACTGCTTTATTTAAGTACGACTTTTACTTTTAAGTATTTAGCACTTATTCTTTAATGACAAATGTTGAACTTTAACTTTGAAAATGTAAATTAGTTGGTCCCTCATCATACATTACCTTCTGCACCTTCACGGCCTGTGTGCGTTTTGTTTCGTGGGCAATAATTCAGGTAATAGTAGTATTAGTAGCAGGTTATAGTAGTAGTAATAGCAGTGAGTTTTGTAGTAGTTCAAATGTTTGTTTTTTGTAAAGATAATCAATTACTCTTCCTTTTATCATCTTTACTTTTCTCAGTCCCTGAGGGACATGTGATACCGACTGCTGGCCTTTGGCACAGATACATAACCACGTCTCGCTACTGAGACCTGACGTGAACAGACCGGTGATGGTTGGTTTCTGTCTCTCAGGAGAAGGTAACTCTCTCCATCAGGGACTTTCGCTGAAGCGCAGTGAGGAACGACCCTCTTCTGCCTTCCTCTTCAGAAGATTCTTTCTTTGGCCTTTGGCACAAACCCATGATAGACTGAAACACAGAGGAACAAAACCCACAATCAGACTGAAACACAGAGGAACAAAACCTCAAATCAGACTGAAAACACAGAGGAACAAAACCCACATCAGACTGAAACACAGAGGAACCAAACCTATGATCAGACTGAAACACAGGGAACAAAACCCACATTCAGACTGAAACACAGAGGAAACCAAACCCATGATCAGACTGAAACACAGAGGAACCAAACCATGATCAGATGAAACCACAGAGGAACCAAACCCTTGGACAGACTGAAACACAGAGGAAACCAAAACCCATGATCAGACTGAAACACAGAGGAACCAAAACCCATGATCAGACTGAAACACAGAGGAACAAAAACCCATGATCAGACTGAAAACACAGAGGAACCAACCCATGATCAACGACTGAAAACACAGAGGAACCTAACCATGATCAGACTGAAACACAGAGGACCAAAACACCATGATCAGACCTGAAACACAGAGGAACCAAACCCATGATCAGACTGAAACACAGTGGATCCTAAAAACCCATTGATCAGACTGAAACACAGAGGAAACAAAACCATGATCAGACTGAAACACAGAGGAACAAAACCAGATGATTCAGATGTAACACTGAGGAACCAAACCCGATGATCAGACTGAAACAAGAGGAACAAAACCCATGTCAGACTGAAAAACAGAGGAACCAAACCCATGATCAGACGTAACAAGAGGAACACAACCCTGATCAGACTGAAACACAGAGGACAAAAGGTTTGTCTCAAAGGAGGCTATTATACACAAGACTGGAAGAAGCAAACTCAGTTGTATGTGATTCAGCTCTGGATAAGATTCAGACTCGGGCGCAGACTCAGAGACCACTTTAGTGATCCAGGGCTAAAAATAATTTGTGCACTGGGAAAAAAAACATCAGTATAGCAATGAAGTAGCGGATTGGGTTCATTGAGCTTTTTAGTTTATAATGTAAAACAATATTTGCATATGCGTCTATATCTTTTTATCTGTATGTCTTTATCAATCTCTGACCAACAATTATTTATTTTTTAATTAGGATTATGCGCTTGAAGGTCATGGTTAATCGCGAATTAATCGCCTACTTTTTTTATCTTTCTTTATGTCCGTCGAATCATCATTTTTAATCATCTTAATAAACGTCACAAATAAAATAAAAAGATAAAAAAAATAAAAAATCATAAAAAATAAAAAAAATAAATAACTAAGTTAAAAAAAAAAAACAAAAAAAAAATTGTTTTTTTAAGTTGTTAGATTTCACACTCACACTTAATGCAATATGTCATACAATTCAATGTGTCATAAACTGACGTTGAACGTCTTTAACCATTGAAGCCAGAAAGATTCCCTCATCCACTTCTACTTTCAGTGCTGGGAGCGCTGTTGTGCATTTTACCTCGAGGTCTCGGGAAAGCGGACACGTCATGTTTTCTTTTTGCTGACAATTCTCTTATTGTAAATTCTCTGACCAATGAAATGCGATAAGGGTAAACTGGGATGAAAAATTTTCTGTGGTCGCGAATTCCAACTTTTTCTTGAAAATGTAATTTCTGTGAATTGTGTGACCGCGGGATGTTTGCTACTGTACATACATCGAACGATTCGATTCCTCCGTTTGACCTCGGGATGAATCTGTGGCGCTTTGACAACAGCTCAGCCGAGCCGCGCAGCCATAACGGGGTCATGTACGATTGCGGACAGAACCATCCCCAGCTTGTTGCATGTGAGGGTATTGTTTGTCTTCCCGTCTATCCGGTTTTAGTGTCTCTTCTCCCAAAGGACACAAAATCAAGATTAAATGCTCAGGTACCTACATTTTTTGTTTGCATTGACATTGCATGCACTAAAGTGAATTGTTAGTGACAAATCCAACAGAACAATCCACAACAGTTGTGTTTTTTAAAATGTTGCTTACTTGAAAAAACAAAAAACAAAAAAAAGAGTCCTGTGAGTAATTATTTGACTTTTTATGGGTGAGAGGGACTTTTTAAATATTTTTTTCCACATAGTTTTTGATTATTGTATGAGAACATGTGTTGTCTCACATTGTTTTTGGTTATTTTATTAATCTGTCCTTTGTGAAGTTGTTTATTTTTGATAGTATTCTTACTGAAGGTTGTATAATAATACGCTGCATTCTTATTTTAAAGCCACAATGTCAGCTCTCAAATTCTTATGCATTATGTTTCTATGTTTCGTGATAATCATTCTGCTAGACATTGAATTTCAGGAAAACTTCAGGTTTTTGGAGGGTGGTTCTCAAGTCGGCGTTAGGTTTTACTGGTATGTTTTACCTGGGGTGTCGGGCCTATTATGCGATAATGGTAAAAAACCCCTTCACTGCCCTTTATAGGGAATCATAAAACAGGGGTGGATTACAAAATGAAATAGCAAAGTGCCGGAAAGTTGGTTCTTTGTTGCGCTTTCTACATCAGTCTTGGCAAGAGAGTGGCGGAAGGAGGAGAGTTGGCATCAGCCGTGTGTTTGGCATCAAGTGGTAAGTCAAAGTGGATGTGTCTTCGGCGATAACTTGTTCAACCAGCTATACACTCAGATAACTTAAGTCTTGTCAATTCATAGCAACTTTTTTGCAACTTAGGCTTTCCTTCTGAAGCTTGTCATTTCGGCATTTCACGCTAGACAAACCAGTCTCTTTTCAACAGTAGTGTTTTTACGCTTCTTACAGGAACTACAACTGAAGTTGGTCAACATATCTATAGTGTGATTTTTTTAAAATTACAGCGTTTCATATTGATTTGCGTAAACGCTGTTAAATATTTACATTGTATTTATTCATATTATTGTTGTCGCCCCCGCCCCACAATCCATGACGCTTAGTGTTTGGGTTTGTGTTGTTGCTTGTTAGCCTGTTACCGGCTCTCGGTCGCTGTGAAAGAAAGGTTTGTCTAGCAACTGGTTTCAAAAAGTTGCCATAACTGAAGTTATGGAATGACACTAAAGTTTTCTGAGTGTAAGCTGGGGTGTGAGCTAGCGTGAGGTATCACCGTAGACATCCACTACACATGGCTGAAGCAAAAAACACTCCTCCGCCTCGCTCTTGTCAAGACATATGATTGCGCAACTGAGAACAAAGTGTTAGGTCTTTGTTACTTTATTGTCTATATCACCTGTTTTGATCCCTTAGAAAGGGTAGTTGAACGGGATTTTTACCCAATTATCGCATAAAAGGCGGACTCACACTGGTAAAACATACCTGTAAACTACGGCCGACTTGGAGAACACCCTCCAAAACCTGAAGTTTTCTGAAATCATGTCTACAGAATGATTATCTCGAAACATAGTAACATAATTCCAAAAGAATTGTGAGCTGACATTGTGGCTTTAATTAAGAATGACAGGCGTTATTATTATAAAACCTTCAGTCTAGAATAATACAAAAATAAAAACTTATTACAAAGGACAGATAATAAAATAACAAAAACACTGTGGAGAATCAAAACTCAGGTTTCTCAATACAATATGTTCAAAAACTATGTCGGAAAAAAATATTTAAAATGTCCTCTCTCAGCCCTAAAAAGTCAAATAATTACTCTCAGGACTCTTTTTTGTTTTTTGTTTTTTCAAGGAAGCAAAATTATAAATACACAACTGTTGTGGTTTGTCCCCCCTTTCCTTTTCCTTTTTCTTGGAGTTTTTCATCAACATTTCACTTTTGTGCATGCATTGTCAATGCAAACAAAAATGTTAGGTACTGAGCTTGATTCTAGTGAGTTTTGGTTGTCCTTTGGGAGGAGACACCGGGAGAGACGGGAAGTCCAAACAATTAACCGCACATGTCAACAAGCTGGGGATGGTTCTGTACGCAATCGTACATGACCCGTTAGGTGCGCGTTCGCTGAGATGTTGTCAAAGCGGCCACTAGGTTCTCCGAGGTCATGTTCGGAGGGACTTGAATCCCGTTCGTGTATGTCAGCAAAACATCCGCGGTCCAACATTTCCAGAAATGACATTTTCAAGAAAGTTGGAATTCGCGGATCACAGAAAATTTTCATTCTGGTTTTCCCTGATGCTTTTCATTGGTCTAGAGTAATTTACCATGAAGAGAATTGGTCTAAAAAAGATAAACAGTACGGTCCGCTTTCCCGGCCTCGAAGGTAGAGATGCTAACAGCGCTCCCAGCTCTCGACGTAGAAATGAGGGAATGCTTTCCTGGCTCAATGGTTAAAGACGTTAAACGTTCTGTGTTATGACTGCATTGCAATTGTATGCATTTTGCATTACGTGTGAGTGTGAAATCTAACACTTAAAAAAACAAAAAACATTTTGTGACGTTATAAGATGATTAAAATGTTGATTCGACGGGACATAAAGAATAGATTAAAAAATGGTGCGATATCGCGAGTTAACATGACATTCATGCGTCTTTATCCTAATTAAAAAGATTATTGTTGGTCTGTGTTGTTATAAGACATACAGATAAAAAGTATAGACGCATATGAAAATATGGTTTTCATTATAGACAAAGCTCGTATGAAACCACTTACTTAATTCTTTGCTATAAATTGTTTTTTTTCCCAGATGCTCAAAAGATTTAGCCCTGGATCACTAAGTGGTGCTATGAGTCTGCGCCCGTGGCTGAATCTTAGCCAGAGCCTGAATCAAATACTACTGATTTTGGCTTCTTCCAGTCTTGTGTATGAATACCTCCTTTTGAGACAAACATGTGTTCCCTCTGTGTTTCAGTTGTTCATGGGTTTTGTTCCTCTGTGTTTCAGTCTGATCATGGTTGTTCCTCTGTGTTTCGTCTGATCATGGGTTTTGTTCCTCTGTGTTTTCTGGTCTGATCATGGGTTTGGTTCCTCTGTGTTTCAGTTGATCATGGGTTTGGGGTTCCTCTGTGTTCTTGTTGATCATGGGTTTTGTTCCTCTGTGTTGCAGTGATTCATGGGTTTGGTTCTCTGTGTTTCAGTTGATCATGGGTTGGTTCCTCTGTTGTTTCAGTCTGAGCATGGGTTTGGTTCCTCTGTGTTTCAGTCTGATCATGGTTTGGTTCCTCTGTGTTTCAGTCTGATCTGGGTTGGTTCTCTGTGTTTCAGTCTGTCATGGGTTTAGTTTCTCTGTGTTTGCTGTTGATCTTGGGTTTGGTTCCTCTGTGTTTCTGTCTGATCATGGGTTGGTTCCTCTGTGGTTCAGTTGATCATGGGTTTGGTTCCTCTGTGTTTCTGTATGTTCATGGTTTGGTTCCTCTGTTGTTTCAGTCAGATCATGGGTTTGGTTCCCTCTTGGGTTTCAGTCTGATTGTGGGTTTTGTTCCTCTGTGTTTCAGTCTGATCTTGGTTTGGTTCCTCTGTGTTTCAGTTGATTGTGGGTTTTGGTCCTCTGTGTTTCAGTTGATTGTGGGTTTTGTTCCTCTGTGTTTCAGTCTGTTGGGGGTTTTGTTCCTCTGTGTTTCAGTCTGAATCATGGGTTTTGGACAAAGGCCAAAGTGGAAGATCTTCTGAAGAGGAAGCAGAGAGGGACGTTTACTGCGCTTCAGCGGAAAGTATGATGGAGGTGTTACCTTCTCCTGGAGAGGACACCACCATCACCGGTCTGTTCACTCTGGTCTCAGTAGCATGACGTGGTTTTTTATCTGTGCCAAAAGGCTGCTGTCGGTATCACTTTGCTCAGGGACTTGAGAAAGTTAAAGATGATAAAAGGATGGAGTATTGTGTTACTTTACAAAAAGGGACAACATTTGAACTACTACAACTACTGCTGATTACTACTACTATAACTGCTACTAATACTTCTTTCGATATTACTGCCCACAAAAAAAGCACACAGGCCGTGAAGAACTAAAAAAAGAAAAGTGCAGGAAGGTAGATGTAGTGATGTGTGGGACCACATATTTACTTTTTAAATGTTAAAGTTAAATCATTTGTCAGAGATTAAGTGCTAATACTTAAAGTAAAAAGTCGTTACTTAAATAAAGGCAGTGGAAATAGTTTTATTCTAGATACTTCTAGAACTATGACTGCAATAAACCGCTCTTGTGTCGCAGGTGATCCAGAGATTAAAAACGTTCGCCTTTCACCAAAAGCGATATGTCAAATTCCTTTTCTTGAAAATAATACGGAATTCCAGGCTGATGGAGCAGGACAAGTTCCGGTGAATCCCCTGCTTTTTCTTTATCCCAAACATTCCAAAAGACGAGCCTTCTGGAAGGTATAAAGTGACAAGTGCGGAGTGTGAGATGATACGGCATAAGGTTAGGCTGTGTTCACAGCTAAAGTGGGCCTAGGGGCTGTGTGACCGCGGCAACTGGGCTCTGCTCTGATGCTGCAACTGGACTCGCTGGTTGGCGAAGAGAAGGAATGTTTCTTGTGTAACTATTGTGTTTCTATTTCAGACAAAGTCCTTATTATCGAATACATCAGAAACAAGAACGATGTTCGTCTCCTCAGAGTACGTTCTTCCTCCACATGCAGAGAGACACCATGTGATCCTGAGGCTCCTGAGGAGGCTCCTGGGTCTCACGGCGGCTCCTGAGGCTCACAAGGAGGCTTCTGAGGAGGCCCCTGAGATGCTCCAGGCTCTGAGTGTGTGTTGACAGTGTTTGTTTGTGTGTGTGTGTGTGTGTGTGTGTGTGTGTTGTTTGTGTAGGAACCGTCAGAGGCTTATGAGCTTTGTGCAGAGTCAGGTTGAGTGGCTCCCTCTGCTGGTTTCACTTAGTAAACAGCAGGAGGTCCAAACACTGAGATGATAAAACTGTTGTCAAAACTGTATTAATGTGGTGTGTTCTTCATCTGAACAGTTATACACAGGACTTCCAAAGTCTCCCAGAGCCGTCTTTTTGACTGCTCTCCCTCAATTAACCTGCAATTCAGAAAAAATCCCAAAAAGAGTTTGTTTTCCACAGATTTGTTAAAAAGTGATCCACAAACTTTGTACCTTTATCAATTTTAAATAAGTGTACTGCTAGCAGTCAGGACAGTCCAGGACCAGCACCTTGTTGGTTGCCAAAATGATTCAAAACGGGCGACATTAGTTTTACTTTAGAATTAACTTAGTTCTGCCTTTTTAATGCAGAATTTACAACGTAAAAAATATATTTCATAAAAAATAATGACAGAAAAAAACTACGCTAAAAAAACAGGAAAAGTCAAAAGTTTGAGGAGCAAGAGTCTACAGACGGGAGTCTTACGCTTAAAACTAAATCTCTGGGGAGTCTAGTGTTAAAATAAACCATATTATGAAGATCTCTAGTAAACACTTCAGTCTCATCTGTTACATTTATTGTGTTTTGGGTTTTGGCTCTGAACTCAGAATGTTAGATAAAAAGTAACGAGGACCCTGAGTTTGGACGCCTCTGTGTTTGACCTCTGCTGACCACTGTCCCTTGTCCTATGTGACAATCACAGAACATTCTTTGTTATACTCTGATCTTTCAAAATCTTTGATTGATTGGTTCTGTCTTAATGAGATCACTTTCCTTTCACTTATCTCAGTGAGCCAGGGCAGCTGTGGCTACAGATATTTTATGACCTTGGTCGTGTTGGAGTGACGCTTTTTGAGAGAGTGGCTATGAATACACCCTGCATTTTTATTATTAATATTGTTGTTGAGTTTAAAGGATCTCCGGTGGAGATTTCAGAGTTATTATTTAATAGAAAGTCAGGTACCCCATGTTTTATTATCCAATTACTTGTCGGATCCTATTGCATGAACACTCTCTTTACTTTCTTAGATGTAATAAAGGGCTTTGTCCATTTTCAATAGTTTCCCTACAAGGTGTTATTCTGTTGTTTATATAATTCTAAACACAACAAATAGATATAGAAACAGCAGGGTAGTGCCCGGTGAGGTTTGTGATTGGGTGGCACTGACTTTTAAAGTCTGATTTACAATCATTATTCAATAAAATAGCATTAATCACCAATGCAATGACATCCAGCAAACTTTATATACTGTAAAGATAAGAGACAGCTTCTTTTAATAATCTCACAACAAATCTAGCTGCATGACTCTGCTCTGCATCAAAAAACAACATCGTTAAGAGCGCAGGTGCGAGAGAGGCGCGGAGAGAGAGACGCGAGGAGAGAGGAGCAGAGTGAGACAGAGAGGAGCAGAGAGGACGGAGCGCGAGGAGCTGAGAGAGACGAGACGCGAGGAGAGAGAAAGACGCGAGGAGGAGGAGCAGAGAGAGACAGTGAGGAGCAGAGAGACGGAGACGCGGGGAGCAGAGAGAGACGGAGACGCGAGGAGAGTGAGTCGCGAGGAGAGAGGAGCAGAGAGGACAGAGAGAGCAGAGAGACGGAGACGCGAGGAGCAGAGAGAGACGGAGACGCGAGGTGAGAGAGACGCGAGAACTTAAACAATAATTTAAACAAGTTGCTGAAAATCTTGAGCAGTTGTGAATCAGTGTTTTCGGTAAAAGCACTACTTGCCGGTATCTGTCACTGTTCAATCATAAAACACGATTAAACAAACTCCTCCCCGCTGCACGGACTTACCTCGTAGTCCGTGGTGGTCTCCAGTCTATATTAATTCTTTCTTTGTTTGGAAAGTCCATTGAGAAAAAAAATCTTCATTCAATTCATCCATTTTCCAGCAAAGAAATGCATTTTGTGGTGATTGTTTGTTAGCAAACTCTGGTATGATCTTTATGGCTCACTATCACCCCTAGCTGGTGAGGCACAGATACCGACCTGCCTCACGCCAAGCTTTTTCCTTGTGGGTCATCTATCGATCAAAAGACTTAAACTAAAATAAAATTGTACACAATAGTGCATTACACTACTAAACACTATGAGGAGTTTAAAAAATGTTTTTAAGCAGGATATTTGAAACAAACGGTGATATATCAACTGCACGAGCTGATTCACTCAGACACACACAACACACTGGTGAGGAGCTGTCTGGGCGTGAGGCACGCAGGTGCGCTGCCTCAACTCGTCTCTTTGAATAGGAATAAACGGGATTTCGGCGATTTTTGACTTCAGAAATGATCAAAACTGATGGGAACCGTGCCGAATTATTACCTTTAAGCATAGGACAGTGGGATTTTAAATTTATCGATTTAAACTAAAACTATTTTTTTTTTTTTTTTTTTTTTTTGATTATTAGTTTCAATTAATTGCAGGTGAGGCTCTGCCTCCTGCCTCCCCTGAATGCACGTCCCTGAGAAACAGTACTTATCTTTGGGACTTAACAAAGATGTCAATTTCACCAAACACAAATTGGCGAATCAAACAGTTCAAACACAGGGGATATTTAAATTTTAATAACAAACACAGGAGACATTGGTCCTTGATGGGAAGAAGACAATGCCCTTAGAGCCTTCTGCATTAGACGAGCAACTCTTAAGACTGGTGGTGAGAAAAGTGAGAAAACCTCTGGGAGGCCCACATTGAGGGGTCGGATCTGCTCCGAAAGGGACGAAGGGTCTGTGATCAGGATTGAGGCTAGAGAATATAGATTCTAAATGGATTTGATTGATTACGGTCTATTGAGATGGACACAGTTACTCTTCTACCGTTTCTTGTACTGGTCTCTGTTGAAGGATACTAGTTTGGGTGAAGTTTTGGTTTCTTGAATGTGATCTTATACTGAACTAAACTATAAACAATATTTCTGTGTGCTTCACCCAGCTGGTCTGCCCTCCGGTCTCTCTCATCTTTCTGCTCTCTATGGGTCATTCTGGTTCTCTCTCTGGTCTCATTCAATGGTTGTGGTATTATTGCACTGTTACATCTGTCTCTTTCGAACAAAAACCACCATTGATTCGTCTGCTCGCACGTTGGGTAGAAGTTCCTCGCGGACCTCTTGCTGTCGCCCCTGATGGTGCAGTGCTGACCTGTTCTGAGGTCCTTCTTTGCCCCCTGGTGGTGCAGGTGTAGACTGTGCTGAGGTCGTTCTGCCCGCCTTTGGTGGTGCAGATGCGCCTGTGCTGAGGTTCATCTGTGCCTCTGTGGTGCAGGTGAGACTGTGCGGAGGTCTTCCATGTCCTCGGTCTTTGACTCGTTTCTGTTGAACTATGTCTGGTGTCGTCCGACTTTACCTCCTGAGCTCTCACACTTCTGCGTGTCCCTCCAGTAGTTTATACAGAGCTCCTTATGTTTTTATTAATTTGTTCAAATTTGTCTTTTTATCTGATTTATGTCCAGTTAAAGAAGCTATACCAGATTTATTTCGAATGCGTTATAAAAATGCGTATTACTACATACAAGTTGTATTAAATTCTGTACTTTAATGAAAACGTGAGCCTCACTGATTCATTATGTGTTTGAATTAGGCCGTAATAAGTGCTGAGTAGAGACGTAGCGTGACGCCCGCTTCCTCCCTCACAGAAGGACGAGCAGCGCTGTTACCAAAGTGGCTGCGCTCTCTTGCCTCTACAGCGCTGATAAAACCATCTGTAGCATGTTAGCATAATTGCTATAACTCCTCTTGTTAACTACAAAAACACAGCAACAGCGCAACGACACAACAGTGAGGAAGGAGAAGAGGGAACTAAGCGAAAAAATGATCAAAAGAAAAAATCATGCTCGGGTTGACTTAGCTAGCTTACATCGTATCTCTGAAGAGAACTTGTCTATGGGAGAGACCTGCAGTGTGAGTGATCGCCTCGGACTACATTTGGACGCAGAAACTAGCGGTAATCTTTCAGCTATATATTGTGTTAGCAGTGCGTTGCTTTTGTTCCTATTTCATCAGTGATTGTTTGTTTACAGCTTACAGAAGTTGCGCTATGTAATGTTTAGGTATGAATCAGATCGCAAATTAAAACTAGTGGCTCCGTGGACTGAGAGCGGGTTAGGGGAAAGAGAAGCCTGTGAGCGAGTTTGTTGGGGGCGGTGCTAAATATAAATGAAAAAAACCTTGCAGAAACGGGTATTGTCCTTTTAAATAAGTAGTAATACATATTTAACAGACTTATTGGACTGTTTTTAATGTAAAGTTGTTGACCTAAATTTAAACCACTGTGATTACGATCGTAATATTATCCATCAAACTAGTTAGTACTATTGGCTCAAACTTTTGGTACTAACACTAGTTTCCACATCCATATGATTGACCAGTGATGGGTAAGCAGCTTGATTTGTGCAGTGAGTAAGTTTATTGTATGTTATTGTATAGGACGTGTAGCCGTTACAATACAATAATAATACAATACAATTTATTTTGTATTAGCCCTAAACACAAACAGCAGTCATCTTTGAGGGCTTAACCAAAAAAGCTTTGAAATCACCACACAGCTCAGAGAATAAACTGTTAAGACACAAATAAGAATTAGAAACACATGTTGGATATATGTCCATAAATTTGTAGAATTTTAAAGTGTGCTAGCTGATCAATCTACCACAGTCCTTTTTGTGGTGACCTACTACTCTAACAATAAACTCAATTCCCTACACTGAAGTATACCACCTTAGAAAATGTAGCAAGCTAGTTACACAATCTTGTCTTAAATGTAGCTTGATTTGGTTTTTTGTAGTTACGAAAGCTATTTTAACGAACTGCAAAATCGATGCAATTTTTATTGATCAATACATCTCTCTGTCAGAAAAAGGCTTGAAGTAATGTTTAGTATTTATGTTTAATGGTTGAT
The DNA here is from genome assembly GCA_964034765.1 of Knipowitschia caucasica. NCBI lineage: Eukaryota > Metazoa > Chordata > Actinopteri > Gobiiformes > Gobiidae > Knipowitschia > Knipowitschia caucasica. Next base: position 42,853,667 of record OZ035830.1, read on the forward strand.
TTTGTCATTATTATTAATAGTGGTGTTGCCGGCTCTCTGCTCCTGGTGCAGACGGCTCTTGGATGACGCTTTTCTGCTGGTTGCATTGAACCCTGCAAGTCTTCTTTTCATGGTTGTACTGTTGTGTGTGTGCGAGAGAGGTAATCTTTCACCTACGGTCTCTCTCCTTAAAACCTTCAAACAAGGTCCTATTCTCTAGAACATTTAAGATAAGCCATGGTCTGTCTGAGGTGAGGCGGTGGTGAGGCTATGATGTCATTTCATACTGACTTGAAGAAGGTAATGGGAAGTCCCACTGCTTTGCACTGCTGTACACCTTTTAAATATATTATATAAATTTTATGTATAGCCATGTCTCTGAGTCCTTCAGAAAGGGTGGGTCCCATATGGCACGGCCCGTCATAGGACCCCACCATTTTTGCCAAAACGTGTGTTTGATCCACGTGTGTATGAGCAACAGGTAAGTGTAGGCATGACCAACATTCTTGCCTACACTTCCTGTTGGGCTCATACACAGTGGTTCACACACACGTTTTTGGCTAAATGGTGGGGTCTATGACAGGGCCCGTGCCATATGGGACCCACACTTTCTGAAGGTCTCAGATGACATGGCCTATACATATAATTTTTATAATATTATTTAAAGTGTTAAGAAGGGCATGCAGCTGGGGACTTCCATTACATTTTCAAGTCTGTATGAAAGACAATCATAGCCCCCTCCACCGCCTTCACCTCAGAAGCAGACCTTGGCTTTCTTAAATGTTCTAGAGAATATGACCTTGTTTGAAGTTTTAGGTGAGACGAGATGTAGGTGGAAAGATTACGCTCTCACGCACACACACAACAGTACAACCATGAAAAGAGATTGGCAGGGTTCAGAATGCAACCAGCTGATAAGCGTCTTACAAAGGGCCTGTCTGCACCAGGAGCAGAGAAGCCGGCAAACAAACACCACTTTTTAATAATAATGACAAAATCAACATTAAACATAAATATCTAAACATACTTCAGGCTTTTTTTGAAAGGGAGAGTTGTATTGATTCAAATAAAATTGCATCGATTTGCAGTTCGTTTTTTTAAAATAGCTTTCGTAGTACTTACAAATCAAGCTACTTTTGACAAGATTGTGTAACTTGCTGCTACAATTTTTAAGGGTGTATAGCTTCTGGTAGGGAAGTTGAGTTTATTGTAGAGTAGTGTCACACAAAATGGTCGGTGGTGTGATCCAGCTAGCTCTTCATTTAAAATTCTACAAATTATGGACATTTATCAACATGTGTTCTTATTCTTTTTTGTTGTCTTAATCTGTTGTTTCTCTGATCTGTGTGGGTGATTTTCAATGCTTTTGTTAAGCCTCTCTAGATGACTTGCTGTGTGAATTTAAGGGCTATACAATAAATAAATTGTATTGTATTTGATTGTATTGTAACTGCTACACGTTACAATACAATAATTACAATAAAATTAGCTCACTGCACAAATCAAGCAGCTACCCATCACTGGCATAATGGATGGGAAAACTAGTGTAGTACCAAATGTTTTGAGCATTAGAACTAATAGTTGTTGGATTTATTACATCGTTATCATCAGTGGTTTTTGAATTTAGGTACAACAACTTTAATTAAAAACAGTCAAGGTCTGTTAAAATTTGTATTTTTTCTTTTATTTTAAAGGATGCTATAACCGTTTTGCAAGGTTTTTTCAGTTTATATTTAGAACCGCCCCTCAACTCGACTCACTGGCTATCATTGCCCCTACGCTTCATTCCACGGAGCCCACTAGTTTTATTGCGATCTGATTCCATTCGCTAACATTAACATGAGCGCAACTTCTTGTAGGCTGTACAACAATCACTGATGAAATGGTACAAAAGCAACGTACTGCTAACACCAATTATAGCTGGGAAAGATTACCGCTAGTTTTGCGTCCAAATGTAGTCGAGGCGCTCACTCTCCTGCAGGTTCTCTCCCATAGGACAAGTTCTTAGAGGATACGATGTAAGCTAGCTATGGTTTCACCCGAGCTTGATTTTTTCTTTGTTCATTTTTTCGCTTTTGTTCCCTTTCTCTTCCCTCACTGTTGTGTCGTTTGCGCTGTTTGGCTGTGTTTGTAGTGACAGCAAGGAGGAGTTATAGCCAATTATGCTAACTTGCTACTGTGTTAAGCAGCGTGTAGAGGCTAGTGAGCGCAGCCTCTTTGTAACAGCGCTGCTCGTCCTTCTCGTGAGTGGAGGAGACGGCGTTCACGCTAAGTCTATTCTCAGCACTTTTTACGGCCTGAATTCATACACAAGATGAATCAGTGAGCTCACGTTTCAAATTAAATTTACAGATTTTTAATACAACTTGTAGTAGTAATACGCTTTTTTGATGAACGCATTAGTAAATAAATCTGGTATAAGCTTCTTTAACTGGGAACATAAAATAAATATAGAAAATACAAATTTGAACAAATTAATAAATTCAATAAGGAGCTCTGTATAAAAACTACTGGAGGACACGCAGAAGTGTGGAGAGCTCAGGAGGTAGAAGTTCGGACGACAAGGTCATAGTTCAACAGAACCGAGTCAAGACGAGGACTGGAGGACCTCCGCACAGTCTGCACCGCACCACCAGGAGGCGGACAGAAGTACCTCAGCACAGGAGCTTCTGCACCACCAGGAAGGCGGCGACGTCCTCAGCACAGTCTACACCTGCACAACCAGGGGCGGCAACAGGAAGGGACATCAGAACAGTCAGGCACCCTGAACCATCAGGGGGGACAGCAGAGGTCCGAGAGGAATTCTCCAACGTTGAGCGCAGACGAATCAATGGTGCGGATTGTTCTGACAGAGACAGATGTAACAGTGCAGTTAATAACAAACATTGAATGAGACCAGAGAAGAGACCAGAATGACCCGAGGAGAGAGCAGAAAGTTTGAGGAGTCCAGAGCAGACAGCTGTGTGACAGCACACAGAATATTGTTTATTGTTAGTTCAGTATAAGATCACATTCAAGAACACCAAACTTCACCCCAAACTGAGTATCCATCAATCAGAGACTGTACACGAAACGTGTAGAAGAGTAACTGTGTCCATTCAATTAGTACTGTATCAATCAAATCCAATTTAGAATCTATATTTCTTAGGCCTCAATCCTGGGAATCTACAGACCCTTCGTCCCTTTCTCGGGTGCCAGATCCTGTCCCTCAATGTGGGCCTCCCAGAGGTTTCTCAACTGTTTCTCCCACCAGTCTTAAGAGTTGCTCGTCTTATGCAGAAGCTCTAAGGGCATTGGTTCTCTTCCCATAAGGACCAATGTCTCCATGTGTTTGTTATAATTTAATTTCCTGTGTTTGAACTGTTTGATTGAATTTGTGTTGGTGAATTGATTCTTTGTTAAGTCCCCCCTCAAAAATGATATGTATGTTTTCTCAGGGACGTGCAGTCAGGGAGGCAGGGGAGGGCAGAGCCTCACCTGCCATTTTTGGATAATTTAATTTAGTTTTGTTTTAATGATAATTTATATCCTCTGTCTATGCTTTTAATGTATTTCGGCACGGTTCCCATCAGTTTTGATCATTTCTGAAGTAAAAATCGCCGAAACCCGTTATTCCTATTCAAAGAGACGAGGTTGAGGCAGCGGCTCTGCGTGCCTCACCCCTGACCGTCCCTCACAGTGCGTGTGTGTGTGTATGTGTGCACTCAGCTCGTGCAGTTGATATAATCACGTATTTGTTTCAAATATCTCTCTTTAAAACATTTTTTAAACTCCTCTTAGAGTTTAGTAGTGTATTGCACGTATGTGTGTACTTTTATATTTGTTTAAGTCTTTTGATCGTAGGTGAACACACAAGAAAAAGCTTGGGTGAGGCAGGCGGGTATTCTGTGCATCACCGCTAGGGGGATAGTGAGCATTAAAGTTCATTACCACGATTGCTAACAAACAATCAGCCAAAATGCTATTTCTTTTGCTGGGTAAAGGTTTTGATTTGAATGAAGAATTTTTTTTGCTCAATTGGAATTTCAAACAAAGAAAGAATTATATAGACTGGGAGAACACTGGACTCTACGAGGTGTAGTCCGGGCTGCGGGGGAGGAGTTTGTTAATCTGTGTTTTATGTTGGAACATTGACAGATACCTGGCACAAAGTAGTGCTTTCGAAAAACACTGATTAAACATGCTCAAGAGTTCTGCAACTTGTTTAAATTAGTTGTTAATGTTCCTCGCGTCTTCTCTCTCTCGCTGTCTCCGTTCTCTCTGCTACTCGCGTCTCGTCTCTCTGCTCCTCTCTGTCTCTCTCTGGCTCCTCTCTCCTCGCGTCTCTCTCTCTCGCGTTCTACGTCTCTCTCTGCTACTCGCGTCTCGTCTCTATGCTCCTCTCTGTCTCTCTCTGCTCCTCTATCCTCGCTGTCTCTCTCTCCTCGCGTCTCCGGTTCTCTTCTCTTCGTCTCCGTTCTCTCTGCTCCTCTCTGTCTTCTCTGCTCCTTCTCTCCTCGCGCTCTCCTCCTCGCGTCTCTCGCACCGGCGCTTCTTTCCTAAAGATGTTGTTGTGTTTGATGCGGAGGCAGAGTCAGCAGCTAGATTTGTTGTGAGATTATTAAATGAAGCTGGTTATCTTATCTTTACAGCTATATAAAGTTGTGGATGTCATTTGCATTGGTGATTAAATGATATTTTTATGTGTATTATGATTGTAAATCTGACTTTAAAGTCAGTGGCCTCCCCCAATCACAACCTCACGCACGTCCCTGCTGTTTCTATATTATTGTGTGTTTAGGAATTATATAACATCAGGAATAGACACTTGGGTATGGAAAATATTGAAAATGGACAAAAGCCTCTTTTACATTCTAAGAAAGTAAGAGTGTGTCTGCAATAGGATCGACATGTGATATTGGATTTATTGAAAACTGGGTACCTGACTTTCTTTATATATACTCTGAAATTCCCCACCGGTGATCTTTATAAATACAACAATAATAATAATAATAATAATGGCAGGGTGTTTTACATAGCCCACTCTCTAAAAACGGCGTCACTCAAACACAAAAGGTCATAAATACTTCTGTAGCCACAGCTGCCCTGGGGCCCACTGAGATAAAGGTGGAAAGAAAGTGATATTCTGTTGTAAGACAGAACCTATCATATAATCAAAGAATTTGAAAGATCAGGTTAAAAAGAAGGTTCTGTGATTGTCACTAGGACAGGGACAAGGTTAATGAGAAGGTCAAACCACAGAGGCGTCAAAATCTCAGGAGTATTCTTTAACTTTTTATTCTAACATTCTGTTAGGTTCAGAGCCAACCCAAAAACTAAAAATGGTAACAGATGAGATGAAATGTTTACTATTGATCTTCCTATTATATGGTTATGTAACACTTAGGACTCCCAGAGAATTAGGTTTTAAGGTAGAGACTCAGGTCTGTAGACTTTGCTCCTCAAACTTTGACTTTCCTGTTTTTGCTGTAGTTTTTCTGTCATTATTTTTATGATAAATATATTTTTTACGTTGTATTCTGCATCTAAAGGCGAGATCCTAGAGTTAATTCTAAAGTAAAACTAATTGTTGCGTTATTGACTTTTGGCAACCAACAGGTGCTGGTCCTGGACTGTCTTGGGACTGCTAGCAGTAGCACTTATTAAAGTGAGTAAAGGTACAAAGTTTGTGGATCACTTTTAAACAATTTCTGGTGGAAATCAAAATCTTTTGGGGATTTTTTTCCTGGGGGGGGGGGGGAAAACTTGCAGGTTTTTGAGGGGAGGAGAGCAGTCAAAAAGAGGCTCTGGGGACTTTGGAGAAAGATCTGTGTAAAACTTTACATGATGAAAGAATTCACATCATTATACTGTTGACAAACAGTTTATCATCCTCAGTGTTTGACCTCCTGCTGTTTGCGTACTAAGTGAACGAGCAGAGGAGCCATCACCTGACTCTGCACAAAGATCAGAAGCTCTGGACGAGTTTCCTACACCAAACAACACACACCCACACCACCACACACACACACAAACAAAACACTGTCAACACACACTCTGACCTGGAGTCATCAGGGGCCTCATCAGCGGAAGCCTCCTTGTGGCCTCAGGAGGCCCCCGTGCGGACCTAGGAGCATCCTCAGGAGCTTCAGGTTCCACATGGTGTCTCTCTGCATGGGGAGGGAACGGAACTTACTCTGTGGTGACGAACATGAGTTTGTTTGATGTATTCGATGTAAGGACTTTGTTCTGAAATAGTAACACATCTATTTACACATGTATACTTTCCCCTTCTCTTCGCCACCAGGCGAGTCAGTTGCAGCAACAGAGCAAGTAGCCCCAGTTGCAGCGGGCACACAGCCCCTAGGCCCATTTAGCTCGGTGACACAGCCTAACTGTTGCGCGTTTCATCTCACCTCCGCTCTTGGTCACTGTAGTACTTCCTGAAGGCTCGTCTTGGGAATGTTTGGTAGAGATAAAGCAGGGGATTCTCCGGATCGTTGTCCTGCTCCATCAGCTGGAAGAGTTCCGTTTTTTTCTTGAAAAGAATTTGATCGCAGATCGCTTTTGGTGGAAGGTCGAACGGTTTTAATCTCTGGATCACCTGCGACACAAGAGCGGTTTATTGCAGTCATTAGTTCTCGGAAGTATCTAGAATAATAAAACTAATTTCCACTGCCTTTATTTAAGTAACGACTTTTACTTTTAAGTAGTTTAGCACTTATTTACTGACAAAAATGTTTACTTAACTTTTTAAAAAGTAAATATTGTGGATCCCTCACTCACTACATTCTACCTTCTGCACCTTTTCACGGTCACTTGTGTTGCTTTTTTTGTGGGCAGTAATATCAGTTATTAAGTAGTATTAGTAGCAGTTATTTGTTAGTAGTATTAGTAAAACAGTAGTTGTGTCAGTTCAAATGTTTGTCTTTTTGTAAAGTAACTCAATACTCTTCCTTTTATATCTTTACTTTTCTCAAGTTCCCTGAGACAAGTGATACCACAGCAGGCATTTTGGCACAGATAAATAACCACGTCTTGCTACTGTGACATGAGTGAACAGACCGGTGATGGTGGTGTCTCTCCAAGAGGAAGGTAATCCTCCCATCAGACTTTGCTGAAGCGCCTAGTAGGAAGTCCTCTCTGCTTCCTCTTCTGAAGTTTCTTCTCTGTTTGCCTTTGTCCAAAAACCCATGATCAGACTGAAACACTAGTAGGAACAAATCCCACAAGAGACTGAAACACAGAGGAACAAACCACAATCAGACTGAAACTCAGAGAACAAAACCACAATCAGACTGAAAAACAGAGGAACCAAACCAATGATCAGACTGAAACACAGGGAACAAAACCCACAATCAGACTGAAACACAGAGGAATCCAAACCCATGATCAGACTGAAAACTCAGAGGGAACCCATATCCATGATCAGACTGAAACACAGAGGAAACCAAATTCCCATGATCAGAACTGAAAACACAGAGGAACCAAAACCCATGATCGACTGAAACACGGGAACCAAACCCGATGATCAGACTGAAAACTGAGGAACAAAAAACAATGATTCAGGACATGTAACACAGAGGAACCAAACCCAATGATCAGCTGAAACACAGCAGGAACCAAAACCATGATCTGACTGAAACTCAGAGGAACCAAACCTATGTTCAGACTGATACAAGTGGAACCAACCCTATGATCAGACTGAAAAACACAGAAGGAACCAAACCATGATGATCAGACTGCAAAACACAGTGGAACAAAACCCATGATCAGACTGAAACACAGAAGGAACCAAAAACATGATCAGACTGAAACACGAGGGAACCAAACCCATGATCAGACTGAAACACAGAGGAACAAAACCCATGATCAGACTGTAAACAGAGGACCAAACCCAATGATCAGACTGAAACACAGGAGAACAAAATCCATGATCAGACTGAAACACAGAGGGACAAAAAGTTTTGTCTCTCAAAAGGAGGTATCAAACACAAGACTGGAAGAAGCCAAATCAGTTGTATGTGATTCAGGCTCTGGCTAGATCAGACTCGGGCGCAGGACATCGAGACCACTTTAGTGATCCAGGCTAAATCATTTGAGCACTGGAAAAAAACAATTTTTATAGCATGGAAGTAGAGGATTGGGTTCTTACGCAGCTTTTTCTATTAATGTAAACAATATTTTATATGGTTTATCTTTTTTATCTGTATGTCTTATCTCACTGACCTTACAATTTCTTTTTTAATTAGGATTATGCGGCCATGTAAGGTCATGGTTAAACTCTCGATTATCGCAAACTTTTTTATCTTTTCTTTCATGTCGTCGAATCTATCGATTTTAATCATCTTATAAACGGTCACAAATTGTTTTTTGTTTTTTTTTTAAGGTGTTTGATTTCTACACTCACACTTAATGCAATATGTCAGAAATTCAATTGCTGGTCATGAACACAATGAGTTTAAACGTCCTTTAACACATTGAAGCCAGGAAAGATTCCCTCTTTTCTTCTTCAGAGCTGGGGAGCGCTGTGTGCATCTTATCTTCGAGGCCGGGAAAGCGGACCAAGTCTGTTTATGCTTTTTGGACAATTCTCTTCATTGGTAAATTTCTCTTACAATGAAATGATCAGGGGGTAACCAGGGGATGGTAATTTTCTGTGGATCGCGAATTCTCAACTTTTCTTGAAAATGTGATTTCTGTGAAATGTGTGACCGCGGGGATGTTGCTGTACATACTCGAAACGGGATTCAAGTCCTCCGGTTGAACTGGGAGAAAACTGTGGGCGCTTTGACACAGCTCGCGAACGCGCAGCCATAACGGGGTCATGTACCGATTGCGGACCAGAACCAATCCCCAGCTGTTTGCATGTGCGGTATTGTTTGTCTTCACGTTCTCTCCCGGTGTCTCCTCCAAAGGTCAACCAAACTCTACTGAATTAAAGCTAATGGTACCTACATTTTAGTTTGCATTGACAATGCTTGCACAAATGTGAATGTTGTGAACAAATCAACAGAACAAACCACAACAGTTGTGTTTTTAAATTTTTGCTTACTTGAAAAACAAAAAACAAAAAAAAAGAGTACTTTGAGTTCTGAGCAGTTGTGTAGTATTTTTTTGACTTTTAGGCGTTGAGAGGACTTTTTAATATTTTTTTTCCCTTAGTTTTTGACTTATTGATTGTGAAACATGTGTTGTTCTCACATTGTTATTGGTTATTTTATTATCTGTCCTTGTAGAGGTGTTTAGTTTTTGTATTATTCTAATGAAGGTTTTATAATAATACGCTGCATTCTTATTTAAAGCACAAATGTCGTGATCTCAAATTCTTTTGGAAATTATGTCTTCTATGTTTCGTGATTAATATTCTGTAGGACATTGAATTTCAGGAAAACTTCAGGTTTTGGTGGGTGGTTCTCAAGGCGGGCCGTAGTGGTTTTACAGGTTTGTTTTACCAGGGGAAGTGTCGGGCCTTTATGCGAATAATGGTAAAAATCCTCCAACTGCCCTTTCTAGGAATCAAAACAGGGTGTACAAAATGATATAGCAAAGTGCGGACAGTTGGTTCTTAGTTGCGCTATACTTCCGTCTTGGCAAAGAGCGTGGCGGAGGAGGAGAGTTGCATCAGCCGTGTGTTTGGCCCATCAAGTGGTAAGTCAAAGTGGGATGTGCTACGTCGATATCTGGTTCACACCAGCAATACACACAGATACTTAAGTCTTGTCAATCTCGCAACTTTTTGCAAATATAGGATTTCCTTTCAGAAGCTTGTCCAATTTCGCTGCATTTCACGCTAGACAAACCAGTCTCTTTTCACGAGTAGTGTTTTTAACGCTACTAACAGGAACTACCAACTGAAGTTGGTCACACATTCAATTGTGTGAATTTTTTAAAATTACAGCGTTCATATTGATTGCGTAAACGCGTTAAATATTTACATCCTGTATATATTCATATTTGCTGTTGTCCCCCCCGGCCCACAATCCCCTAAGCTAGATGGTTTGGTTTGTGTTTTGCTTGATTGCCTGCTTTACTGCTCGGTTTCGCTGTTGTAGAAAGGTTTGTGTAGCAAATGGTTTCCAAAAAGTTGCCAATAACTGAAGTTATGTCGACTGAACTAAGTTATCTGAGTGTATTGCTGGGGTGTGACAGCTAGCCGTTAGTTATCACCGTAGCACAACCACTCACATGGCTGATGCAAACTCTCCTCCGCCACGCTCTTGTCATGACATATGGATTGCGGCACTGAGAACAAAGTGTTAGGCACTTTGTTACTTTTATTGTCTATCACCTGTTTTGATTCCCTTAGTAAGGGTAGTTGAAGGGGATTTTACCAATTATCGCATAAAGGCCGACACACTGGTAAAACATACCTGTAAAAACTACGGCCGACTTGAGAAACCACCCTCAAAACCTGTAGTTTTCTGAATTCATTGTCTACAGAATGATTATCTCGAAAAATGAAACATAATTCCAAAAGAATTTGAGAGCTGGACATTTGTGCTTTAATAAGAATGCAGCGGTATTATTATAAACCTTCAGTAGATTATACAAAAATTAAACAACTTCTACAAAGGACAGATAATAAATAACCAAAATCAATGTGAGAACAACACATGTTCTCAATAAATAAGTCAAAAAACTATGTCGGAAAAAAAATATTTAAAAGTCCTCTCTCTGCCCTAAATGTCAAATAATTACTCACAGGACTCTTTTTTTGTTTTTTGGTTTTTTCAAGTAAGCAAAATTTTAAAAAACACAACTGTTGTGGTTTGTTCTGTTTGGATTTGTTAAACTACATTTCATCTTTTGTGCATGCAATTGTCAATGCAAACAAAATGTAGGTACCTGAGCTTTATTTCTTGTGAGTTGGGTTGTCCTGGGGAGGAGACACCGGGGAGAAAACGGGGAGACAAACAAATACCCGCACATGAAACATGGCTGGGCGATGGTTCTTGTCCGCAATCGGTACATGACGTTAGGGCTGCGCGTTCGCTGCAGCTGTGTCAAAGCGGGCACTGTTTCTCCCGAGGTCGAACGGAGGACTTGAATCCCGTTCTAGTTTGTACAGCAAACATCCCGCGGTCAACATTTTCACAGAAATGACATTTCAAGAAAAATATTTGGAATTCGCGGTTCCACTAGTAATTTTCAGCCTTGGTTTACCCGATGCAATTGCATTGGTCAGTGAATTTACCAATGAGGAATTGGTCAAATAGATAAAAAACAGAAGTGTCCGCTTTCCCGGCCTCCGAAGGTCGGAAATGCACAACAGCGCTCCAGCTCTGAAGTTGAAATGAGGGAAGCTTTCCTGGCTTCAATGGTTATAAAGACGTTAAAGTCTGTGTTATGAAAGCATTGTATTGTATGTCATTTTGCTTTATGGGTGAGTGTGAAATCTAACACTTAAAAAAAACAAAAATAGTTGTGACGTTATAAGTTGTTAAAATGATGATTTGTCGGACTTAAAGAATAGATAAATAAGTTGCGATTAATCGCGAGTTAACATGACATTCATGCGCATTATCCTAATTAAAAAAGATAATTGTTGGTCAGGTGTTGATAAAGACATACTAGATAAAAAGCTATAGGCATATGAAAATATTGTTTTCATTATAGAAAAAAGGCTCGTATGAACCAATCCTCTACTTCAATTGCTATTATTTGTTTCTTCTTTCCCAGTGCATCAATTGATTTAGCCCTGGAATCACTAAAGTGGTTCTGAGTCTTGCGCCGGAGTTGAATCTTAGCCAGAGCTGGAATCACATACTACTGTTTTTTGGCTTATTCCTGTCCTTGTGTATGAATACTCCTTTTGAGACAAAACTTTTGTCCTCTGTGTTTCAGTCTGATCATGGGTTTTGTTCCTCTGGTGTTTCAGTCTGATCATGGGGTTTGGTTCCTCTGTGTTTCAGGTCTGATCATGGGTTTGGTTCCTCTGTGTTTTCAGTTGATCAGGGGTTGGTTTCCTCTGTGTTTCTGTCTGATTACATGGGTTTGGTCCTCTGTGTTTCAGTCTGTTCATGGGTTTGGTTCCTCTGTGTTTTCAGTCTGATCTTGGGTGTGGTTCCTCTGTGTTTCAGTCTGATCATGGGTTTGGTTTCTCTGTGTTTCTGTCTGATCATGGAGTTTGGGTCCTCTGTGTTTCAGTCTGATCATGGGTTTGGTTTCTTGTGTTTCTGTCCTGATCCTTGGTTTGGTTTCCTCTGTGTTTCAGTTCTGATCATGGGTTTTGTTCCTCTGTGTTCAGGGGGTCTGATCATGGGTTTGGTTCTCTGTGTTTCTGTCCTGGATCATGGGTTTGGTTCCTCTGTGTTTCAGTCTGATCATGGGTTTGGTTCCTGTGTTTCAGTCTGATCATGGGTTTTGGTTCCTCTGGGGCTCGGGGCGTTTCAGTTGTTCATGGGTTTGGTTTTTTTTTATTTTTCTCTGTGTTTCGTCTGATTGTGGGTTTTGTTCCTCTGTGTTTCAGTCTGATCATGGGTTTGGTTCTCTGTGTTTCAGTCTGAGTGTGGGTTTTGTTTCCTCTTGTTTCAGTCTGATTGTGGGTTTTGTTCCTCTGTGTTTCAGTCTTGATGTGGTTTTGTTCCTCTGTGTTTCAGTCTGATCATGGTTTTGTGACAAAGCCAAAGAGAAGAATCTTTCTGAAGAGGAAGCAGAGAGGGACGTTCCTACTGCGCTTCAGCGAAAGTCTGATGAGGAGTTACCTTCTCCTGGAGAGACACCACCATCACCGGTCTGTTCACTCAGGTCTCAGTAGCAAGACGTGGTTATTTATCGTGCCCAAAGGGGCCTGCTGTCGGTATCACTTGTCTCAGGGACTTGAGAAAGTAAAGATTAGAAAAGGAAGAGTATTAGTTACTTACAAAAAGACAAACATTTGAACTACTACAAACTACTTCTATTTACTACTACGTATAACTGCTACTAAATATACTATTACTGATATTACTGCCCACTCAAAAAGCACACAGGCGTGAGGTGCGAAGGTACATGTAGTGAGTGAGGGACCACTTATTTACTTTTTAAAAGTTAAAGTTAACTTTTGTCAGTAGAATAGTGCTAAATACTTATAAGTTAAAGTCGTTACTTAAATAAAAAGCAGTGGAAATAGTTTTATTCTAGTACTTCTAGAACTATGACTGTCAATAAAACCGCTCTGTGTCGCAGTGATCTGAGATTAATCGTTCGACCTTTTCACAAAAGCGATCTGGATCAAATTCTCTTTTCATGAAAATATAAGGGAACTTCAGCTGTTGGAGCAGGACAACGTTTGAGAGAATCCCTGCTTTATCTTATTCCAAAATTCTCCAAGAAGAGGCCTTCAGGAGTACTACAGTGTCAAGAGCGGAGGTGAGATGATAAGGCATCAGTTAGGCTGTGTTCACAGCTAAAGTGGGCCTTGGGGCTGTGTGACCGCGGCAACTGGCTTCTGCTCTGTTGCCTGCAACTGGACTCGCTGGTGGCGATGAGAAGGAAAGTATTCATGTGTAATTATTGTGTTTCTATTTCAGAACACAAGTCCTTTATCGATTACCTTCAGAACAACACTCATGTTCGTCACCACAGAGTAAGTTCTCACATGCAGAGAGACACCATGTGGATCCTGAGGATCCTGAGGAGGCTCCTGGGTCTTAACGGGGCTCCTGAGGCTCACAAGGAGGCTTCTGAGGAGGCCCCTGAGGATGCTTCCAGGCTCAGAGTGTGTGTTGACTGTGTTTGTGTGTGTGTGTGTGTGTGTGTGTGTGTGTGTGTTGTTTGTGTAGGAACTGTCAGTGGCTTCTGAGCTTTGTTGCAGAGTCAGGTGAGAGGCTCCCTCTGCTGGTCACTTTGAACTACAGCTGGAGTCAAATACACTGAATGATAAACTGTTGTCATCAGTATTTTAATGTGGTGGTGTCTTCATCTGTTAAGTTTTACACAGGACTTCCAAAGTCTCCCGAGCCGTCTTTTTGACTGCTCTCCCTCAATAACTGCAATTCAGGAAAAAATCCCCATTAAGAGTTTGTTTTCACCAGATTTGTTAAAAGTGATCACAATACTTTGTACCCTTTACTCACTTTCTAATAAGTGCTACTGCTAGCAGTCCAGGACAGTCCAGGACTGCACCTGGGGTTGCCAAATGATCATAACGGCTACATTGTTTTACTTTAGAATTAACTCTTAGTTCTCGCCTTTATATGCAGAATTACAACGTAAAAAATAGATTGTTCATAAAAATAATGACAGAAAAAATCTACATGCTAAAAACAGAAAAGTCATAAGTATGAGGTGATGAGTCTACATGAGCTGTGTCTTACGCTTAAATCTAAATCTCTGGGAGTCCTGTGTTAAAATAACATCTAATGGAGGATCATATAGTAAACCTTCAGTCTCATCTGTTACATGTTAGTGTTTGGGGTTTGGCTCTGAACCTTCAGAATGTTAGATAAAATGTTAAAGTAGACCCTGTGTTTGTCGCCTCTGTGAGTTTGTACCTTCTGCATGACCCTGTCCCTCTGTCCTAGTGACAATCACTGAACCTTCTTTAACCGATCTTTCAAATCTTTGATTTATAGGGTTCTGTCTTTACACAGAAGATCACTTTCTTTCACTTATCTCAGTGTGCCCAGGGCAGCTGTTGGTTCAGTAGTATTTTATGACCTTTGTGTTTGGAGTGACGCCTTTTTGAGGAGTGGTTTGTAAACCCCTGCATTATTATTATTATTATTAGTCTGGTTGTATTATAAAGATCTACGGTGGGAGATTTAAGAGTATATTATATTAAAGAAAGTCAGGTACCCAGTTTTAATAATACAATATCACATGTGGATCCTTTTGCATGACACTCTCTTTATTTTAGAGTATCAAGAGGATTTTGTCCATTTTCAATTGTTGCCATACCAAGGTGTTATTTCCTGATGTTTATAATAATTCTAAACACAACAATAGATATAGAAACAGCAGGGGCGTGCGGTGGAGGTTTGAGATTGGGGTGGCACAGACTTTAAAGTCAGATTTAAATCATTATTCAAAAGAAGATTGCATTTAATCACAATGCAATGACATCCACAAACTTTATTTACTGTTATGTTAAGAGAGAACCTGCTTCTTTTTAATTCTTCTCACAACAAATCTAGATGAGTCTGCTCCGCATCAAAACAACATCTTTAAGAAGCGCTGGTGCGAAGCAGACACGAGGAGAGAGAGACGCGAGGATGAGAGGAGCAGAGAGAGCAGAGAGGAGCAGAGAGACGGAGACGCGAGGAGAGAGAGAGACGGAGACGCGAGGAGAGAGGTCGCGAGGAGAGAGGAGCAGAGAGGGACAGAGAGGAGCATGGACGAGACGGAGTCGCGAGGAGCAGAGAGAGACGGTGACGCGAGGAGAGAGAGACGCGAGGAGAGAGGAGCAGAGAGCAGACAGAGAGGTCAGAGAGACGGAGACGCGAGGAGCAGAGAGAGACGGAGTCGCGAGGAGAGTGAGACGCGAGGACACATTTAAACAATAATGTAAAACAAGTTGCAGAAACTCTTGAGCAGTGTTGGACATCTGTGTTTGTCGGAATAGCACTACTTTGCCGGTATCTGTCAATGTTCATACTTAAACACAGTTTAACAAACTCTCCCCGCAGCGGACTAACCTCGTAAGTCAGTGGTGGTCTCCCAGTCTATATTATTTCTTGTCTTTGTTTGAAATTCAATTGTGAAAAAAAATCTTCATTCATAACATCCATTTTCCAGAAAAAGATATAGCATTTTGGGCTGATTGTTTGTTAGCAACTTGGTATTGAACTTTAGGCTCTCTATCACCCCTAGCGGTGAGGCACAGATCCGCCTGCCTCACGCCCAAGCTTTTTCTTGTGTGTTCATCTACGATCAAAAGCTTAAACTAAATTAAATTGTACACAATACGGGCCAATACACTATAAAAACTAAGATGAGGTTTAAAAAATGTTTTTAAAGCAGGATATTGTAACAAACGGTGATATATCAACTGCACGAGCTGAGTGCACTCAGACACACACACACACACGTGAGGGAGCGTTGGGGTGGAGGCACGCAGGAGCGTGCCTCACTCGTCTCTTTGATAGGAATACGGGATTTCGGCGATTTTGACTTCAGAATGATCAAAACTGATGGGTCGTGCCGAATATACATTAAAAGCATAGGACAGTGGATATAATTATATATTTAAAACTAAAATAATTATTAGTTTCCTATAATGGCAGGTGGAGGCTCTGCCGCCCCTGCTCCCCCTGACCTGCACGTCCTGAGAAACAGTACTTATCTTGAGGACTAACAAAGTTCGGTAATTCTCCAACAACAATTGGCGAATCAAACAACAGTTCAAACACAGGAAATTATTTTATAACAAACACTGGTGACATTGGTCCTTGATGGGAAGAGACCAATGCCCTTAGAGCTTCTGCATTAGACGAGCAACTCTTAGATATGGTGGGAGAAAGTGGAGATACCTCTGGGAGGCCCACATGTGAGGGTCGGATCTGCTCCGAAAGGTGACGATGGGTCTGTCTGATCCAGGATTGAGGCTAGAGAAATATAGTTTTAACTGGATTTGATTGGTACTGTTCTATTGAGATGGGACTCAGTTACTCTTTACTCGTTTCTTGTACTGGTTCTGATTGGATGGATACTTGTTTGGGTGACGGTTTTGAGATTTTCTTGAATGTGATCTTATACTGAACTAAACAATAACAATATTTCTGTGTGCTTCACACAGTGGTCTGCTCTGGTCTCTCTCATCTTTCTGCTCTCTCTCGGTCATTCTGGTCTCTCTCTGGTCTCATTCATGGTTGTGTTATTAACTGCATGTTACATCTGTCTTTTCAGAACAAACCACCATTGTTTCGGTTCTGCCTCTCCGTTGGAGATGTTCCTCTCGACCCTCTGCTGTCGGCCCCATGATGGTGCAGGTGCTGATGTTCTGAGGGTCTTCTGTTGCCCCTGGTGGTGCAGGTGTAGACTGTGATGAGGTCGTTCTGCCGCCTTCTGGTGTGCTGTTGCAGCATGTGCTGAGGGTTCTTCTGTCGCCTCCTGGTGGGTGCAGGGGCAGGACTGTGCGGTGGTCGCCAGTCCTCGGTCTTTGACTCGGTTCTGTTGATTTATGACTAGGTGTCGTTCCGTTTCTACCTCCTGAGGCTCTCACACTTCTGCAGTGTCCTCCAGTAAGTTTATACAGAGTCCTTAGTGTTTTTTATTTATTTGTTCAATTTGTTATTTCTATTTATTTATGGGTCCTGTTTAAAGAAGCTTTTACCAGATTTATTTTCTAATGAGTTCATAAAAATGCGTATTACTAAATACAAGTTGTATTAAATTCTGTAATTTTAATTGATATCTGTGAGTCACTGATTCATCTTGTTGTATGAATTCAGGCCGTAAAAGTGCTGAGTAGAGACTTAGCGTGACGCCCGCTCTCCTCCACTCACAGAAGGAACGAGCAGCGCTGTTACTAAGAGGCTGCGCTCTCTTGCCTCTACAGCGCTGCTTAACACAGTTGCAAGTTTGCATAATGGCTAGAACTCTCTTGCTGTAACATACAAACACAAGCAAAACAGCGCAAACGACACAACAGTGAGGAAGAGAAGAGGGAACTAAAGCGGAAAAAATGATCAAGAAAAATCAAGCTGGGTGACATATGCTCTAGTTACTCGTATCCTCTGAAGAGAATTGTCTATGGGAGAGACCTGCAGGTGAAGTTGATCGCCTCGGATACTTTGGACGCAAAAACTACGCGGTAATCTTTCAGCTATATATTGTGTTAGCAGTGCCGTTGCTTTTGTACCATTTCTTCAGTGATTGTTGCTCAGCTTACAAGAGTTGCGCTCATGTTAATGTTGCGTATGTATCAGATCGCAAATAAAAAATAGGTGGCTCCGTGGAATGAGAGCGTAGGGGAAATGAGAGCTGTGAGCGAGTTGAGGGGCGGTGCTAAATATAAACTGAAAAACCTGCAGAAAACGGGTATAGCTCCTTTTAATAAAAGAATAAATCAAATTTACAGACTTTTGAATGTTTGTAATGTAATGTTGGTTGTACCTATATTTCAACCACTGATGTTAAACGATGTAATAAAATCCATCAAACTATTAGTGTTATTGCTCAAAACATTTGGTTACGTAACACTAGTTTTCACATCATTTATTGACCATGATTGGGTAAGCTGCTTGATTTGTGCAGTGGCTAATTTTATTGTATTTTATTGTATTGTT
Organism: Knipowitschia caucasica; assembly: GCA_964034765.1. Classification (NCBI taxonomy): domain Eukaryota; kingdom Metazoa; phylum Chordata; class Actinopteri; order Gobiiformes; family Gobiidae; genus Knipowitschia; species Knipowitschia caucasica. The sequence goes on from OZ035830.1 coordinate 42,871,837, forward strand.
ACGTGTAGCACGTTACATTACAATAAAATTCAATACATTTATTTGTGTATTAGCATAAATCACTACCAAGCAGTCATCTTAGAGGGCTTAACCAAAAGATTGAATCTCCAACACAGTTCAGTGAATCAAAGTTATGACACAAAAAAAGATATAGTAACATGTTGATAAATGTCCATAATTTGTAGAATTTTAAAGTGTGCTGAGCTGGATCATCACCACAGTCCTTTTTGTGTGACACTACGCTACAATAACTTCAAATTCCCTACACAGAAGCTATACCTACCCTTTATATATGTAGCAAGGCTAAGTTACACATCTTGTCAAAAGTAGCTTGATTTGTAGTAGCTACGAAAGCTATTTTAACGGAACTGCAATTCGATGCATTTTATTGATCAATACAACTCTCTGTCAGAAAAAGGCTGAAGTATGTTTAGATATTTTTGTTTTTTAATGGTGATTTTGTCATTATTATTTAAAGTGGTGTTTGCCGGCTCTTGATCCTGGTGCAGACGGCTCCTTGGCTGACGCCTTTTCTGTGGTTTGCATTGAACCCTGCCAAGTCTCTTTTCATGGTATGTACTGTTGTGTGTGTGCGGAGTGCGTAATCTTTTCCACCTACAGTCTCTCTACTAAAACCTTCAAACAAGTTCTTATATCTCTAGAACCATTTAAGATAAGCCATGGTTGCTTCTGAGGTGAAGGGCGGGTGGTGAGGGCTATGATGTTCTTTCATACAGACTTGAAAGTAATGGGAAAGTCCCCACTGCATCGCCCCCCCCTGCTTTACACCTTTATGGTAAATTATATTAAAATTATTTGTATAGCCATGTCTTCTGAGTCTTCAGGACAGTGGGGTCCCATATGCACGGGCCTGTCATAGGACCCCACCATTTTAGGCCATAAACGGTGTGTGAACCACGTGTGTATGAGACATAACAGGAAGTGTAGGCATGACACATTCCTGCCTACAATTACCTTGTTGTATACCTACACGTGGTGCACACACACGTTTTGGCTAAATGGTGGGGTCATATGACGAGGGCCGTGCCATTTGGGACCCACCTTTCTTGAAGGACTCAGAGACATGGCTTACATATATTTATATAATTATTTAAGGTGTAAAGCAGGGCAAGCAGGGGGGACTTCATTACTTCAAGTCTGTATGAAAGACATCATAGCCCTCTCACCGCCTTCACCTCAGAAGCAGACAATGGCTTTCTTAAATGTTTAGAGGAATATGACCTTGTTTGAAGGGTTAGGGAGAGGAGACTGTAGGTGACAGATTCGCGCTCTCAGCACACACACAACAGTAAACCATGAAAAAGAGACGTGCATGGGTTCAGATGCAACAGCTGTAAAAAAGGTCATCCAAGGAGCCGGTTCTGCACAGGAAGCAGGAGAGCCGGCATAACCCACCTTTTAATAATAATGACAAAATCACATTAAAACATAAATATCGTAAAACATTACTTCAGCCTTTTTCTGACAGAGAGTGGTATTGATCAATAAAATTGCCATCGATTTGCAGTTCGTTAAAATAGCTTTTGTAGTACTACAAATCAAGATACTTTTGACAAGATTGTGTAACTTAGATTGCTACATTTTTAAGGGGGTATAGCTTTCTGTTTAGGGAAGTTGAGATTGATTGTGAGTACAGTGTCACCACAAAAAGGTCTGTGTTGGATGATCCAGCTAGCCACTTTAAAATTTCTACAAATTATGGACATTTTTCAACCATGTGTTCTATTTTTTTTTTGTGTCTTAACTGTTGATTCTCTGAGCTGTGTTGCCATGTTGGTGATTTCAATGCTTCTTGTAAGACCTCTAAGATGATGCTGTGGTGTTTTAGGGCTATACAAAAAATAAATGGTATTGTAGTTTATTGTATTGGAACGTCGTACTCGTTACAATACAATAAAAATACTTTAAAATAGCTCACTGCACAAATCAAGCAGTCTTACCATCACTGGTCATAAATGAGGTGAAAATCTAGTGTTTAGTACCAAATTGTTTTGAGCAATAGGGAACTAATAGTTTGATGGATTTTATTACATCGTTTATCATCAGTGGTTGAAATTTAGGTACAACAACTTTACATTTTAAAAACAGTCAACGTCTGTTAAAAAATTGTGTATTTTTTCTTTTTTTTAAGGAGCGCTATTCCGTTTCCTGCAATGTTTTTTGCAGTTTATATTTGCAACCCGCCTCAACTCGTACATGCTTCTCATTTCCCCTACGCTCATTCCGGAGCCACCGATTTTATTTGCGATCTGATTCATACGCTAACATTAACATTGAGCGCAACTTCTTTGTAAGCTGTGTAAACAATCACTGATGAAATGGTACAAAAGACGCATGCTAACACATAATAGCTGAAGATTACCGCTAGTTTTGCGTCAAATGTAGTCGAGGCGTATCACTCACCTGCTGGTCTCTCCCGATGGACAAGTCTCTTCAGAGGATACGATGTAAGAATCCCCACATTTCACACAATCAAATCCGCGACTGACCCAAACATCAGACCAACCTTAAACTATTATTTATGAAAATGTAGATTTGTCTGTGACGTGTTAAGTGGATTTTACGCGCGGGTTTGCAGCGCGAGTCCAGAGTTTAAAGCCATAGTTTGGGCTTTGAACCCGCGACCTACGTGTTAATGGCTTCACGAGTTTCTGCGTTTGGACGTAAACATTAACACCGAGCTGCAGTTCTTCCATTCAACCCCCGGAGGGAATCCTGCGAGCGCGCGACACGTCCCCAAATATCGGAAGAAACGGAAATTAATGTGTATGTGTGTGTGTCTGTGTGTGTCTGTATCTGTGTGTGTGTGTGTGTGTGTGTGTGTGTGTGTGTGTGTCGGTATGTGTCTGTGTGTGTGTGTGTCTGTGTGTGTCTGTACGTGTGTGTATGTGTGTCTGTGGAAAATATGAAAACGCCTCAGTATTAAGCGCGTGGAGCCTGTGAGTCCAGTGTGAACGTGTTTGGTTTTTAAATTTACTTCTGTTAATTGTTAATAACATAGACGTCGCCAATCTCTTATTCTCCAAAGGCCACGCACTGTACGTAAGAATGCGTAACGGCCTCGAACCAGTGACGTCCAGTTTAGTATTTTAGCCACGCCACAAATTGCTGACTTTCTTCATAAATTACAGTTATTGAATATTTTGACTTTCCTAGTCGCGGTTAACAATGCTGCTAATTTTGTTTTTGTGTTTTAATCTGAGTTTGAGGCGCTCTGGTCCCGCGCGCTGCGATCTCACGTTGGATTTTCGTTTTCTTGGCGCTGCAGAAATATCAGTAAATTAAACCAAAATATTATGTATATTTTCAAACGCAAGAGTCCTTCAAAAGTATGAATTAAAGATAAAACTTTGAACGGAGGGGTTTGAAAAAGATGAGAAATGATAAGTTTGTGTTAAAGTGGAAACTGCTGAAGGAGGACAAAGGCCTGTTTTTATTTCAATTCAATTTAATGTATTTATGTGTCGTTCTAAATCACTGCAGAAGTCGATTCACCGACAACAGATTAGAGAATCACACGTAACATGTTATAATGACAAACATATAAGAGCTGTAGACCAGGACTGAGGCCGTAGACCCAGGACTGAGGCCGTAGACCCAGGACTGAAGCCGTAGACCCAGGACTGAGGCTGTAGATCCAGGACTGAGGCCGTAGACCCGGGACTGAGGCCGTAGACCCGGGACTGAGGCCGTAGACCCAGGACTGAGGCTGTAGACCCAGGACTGAGGCCGTAGACCCAGGACTGAGGCCGTAGACCCAGGACTGAGGCTGTAGACCCAGGACTGAGGCTGTAGACCCAGGACTGAGGCTGTAGACCCAGGACTGAGGCTGTAGACCCAGGACTGAGGCTGTAGACCCAGGACTGAGGCCGTAGACCCAGGACTGAGGCTGTAGACCCAGGACTGAGGCTGTAGACCCAGGACCGAGGCTGTAGACCCAGGACTGAAAGGCAAGGCAAGTTTATTTATATACCACAATTCATACACAAGGCAACACAAAGTGCTGAACAAAATAAGAAATCATTAAAATCATAAATAATCACAGAACATTAAAAAAAAAGATAAAAATATAAAATCCCTCAGTTGTAGCACAGCTAAACAGAACGGTCTTTAACCTGGTTTTAAACATTGTCAGAGAGGAGGCCTGTCTCACATCTTCAGGAAGACTGTTCCAGATTTTAGCATGAATCTGAAACTCTGCCTCCCCATGGTTAGTCCTGACTCTGGGACCAGCAGGAGTCCAGTCCCTGTGCTCCTCAGAGTCCCAGCAGGAGTCCAGTCCCTGTGCTCCTCAGAGTCCCAGCAGGAGGCCAGTCCCTGTGCTCCTCAGAGTCCCAGCAGGAGTCCAGTCCCTGTGCTCTTCAGAGTCCCAGCAGGAGGCCAGTCCCTGTGCTCCTCAGAGTCCGGGCTGGTTCATATGGTACTAACATGTCACTAATATATTTTGGTGAGAGGCCATGGAGAGACTTGTAACAAGCAGAGCTGTTTTAAAGTCTATTCTCTGAGCCACAAGAAGCCAGTGCAGAGACCTGAGGACTGGACTAATGTGGTCGTACTTCCTGGTTCTAGTCAGGACTAATGTGGTCGTACTTCCTGGTTCTAGTCAGGACTAATGTGGTCGTACTTCCTGGTTCTAGTCAGGACTAATGTGGTCGTACTTCCTGGTTCTAGTCAGGACTAATGTGGTCGTACTTCCTGGTTCTAGTCAGGACTAATGTGGTCGTACTTCCTGGTTCTAGTCAGGACTAATGTGGTCGTACTTCCTGGTTCTAGTCAGGACTAATGTGGTCGTACTTCCTGGTTCTAGTCAGGACTAATGTGGTCGTACTTCCTGGTTCTAGTCAGGACTAATGTGGTCGTACTTCCTGGTTCTAGTCAGGACTAATGTGGTCGTACTTCCTGGTTCTAGTCAGGACTAATGTGGTCGTACTTCCTGGTTCTAGTCAGGACTAATGTGGTCGTACTTCCTGGTTCTAGTCAGGACTAATGTGGTCGTACTTCCTGGTTCTAGTCAGGACTAATGTGGTCGTACTTCCTGGTTCTAGTCAGGACTAATGTGGTCGTACTTCCTGGTTCTAGTCAGGACTAATGTGGTGGTACTTCCTGGTTCTAGTCAGGACTAATGTGGTGGTACTTCCTGGTTCTAGTCAGGACTAATGTGGTCGTACTTCCTGGTTCTAGTCAGGACTAATGTGGTCGTACTTCCTGGTTCTAGTCAGGACTAATGTGGTCGTACTTCCTGGTTCTAGTCAGGACTAATGTGGTGGTACTTCCTGGTTCTAGTCAGGACTAATGTGGTCGTACTTCCTGGTTCTAGTCAGGACTCGAGCTGCTGCATTTTGAATGTACTGCAGCTGTTTTACAGCCTGTTTGGACAGACCTGTGAGCAGGCCATTGCAGTAGTCTAACCTACTGGAGACAAATGCATGGATAAGAATCTCCAGGTCTGACTGAAGCTGTAGACCCAGGACTAAGGCTGTAGACCCAGGACTAAGGCTGTAGATCCAGGACTGAGGCTGTAGATCCAGGACTAAGGCTGTAGACCCAGGACTGAGGCTGTAGACCCAGGACTGAGGCTGTAGACCCAGGACTGAGGCTGTAGACCCAGGACTGAGGCTGTAGACCCAGGACTGAGGCTGTAGACCCAGGACTGAGGCTGTAGACCCAGGACTGAGGCTGTAGACCCCAGGACTGAGGCTGTAGACCCAGGACTGAGGCTGTAGACCTCAGTCCTGGACCAGAACAAATAAAAAATATACCGATTATTATTGTCTCCAGGTTTTTAAACATTTCAGACGAGGCTCAAAGGCTCAAAGGCTCAGATCTGAAATTACAACTCGGAAAAAACTAAATATTCTTCATAACGTTTTCGGTCCAAAGGCTCAGAGTCTATTTCCTGTTTTTGACAATGCTTTATAAATAACATTACATTTCTACTGTTTTGACTTTACATTTTTAAACATAACAAAAGACTTATATAATATCAGTATAAGTCTGTACGTGTGTGTCTGTGTGTGTGTGTGTGGGTCTGTCTCTGTATGTTTGTGTGTGTGTGTGTGTCTGTGTCTGTGTGTGTGTGTCTGTCTCTGTATGTTTGTGTGTGTGTGTGTGTGTATGTGTGTGCGCGTGTGTCTGTGTGTGTGTGTGTATGTGTGTCTGTGTGTGTGTGTATATGTGTGTGTGTCTGTATGTGTGTGTGTGTGGGTGTGTGTGTGTGTGTATGTGTGTGTGTGTATGTGTGTCTGTGTGTGCGTGTACGTGTGTGTGTGTGTGTGCATGAGGTGGACGGCCATTGCTCAGATTCCCAGCCTCTGTCAGTCCGCCCCGGGGCAGCTGTGGCTACGGCAGTGTCCAAAAAGAGCCGTCTATAAAACACATAATCCTGGCTCGTTCCTAAATCTGGAGAAACTGAAAAACAGAATCAGGCTGAAAAATTGCTCGATAATAAAATCTACACAAACATAATATTCTACAAACATCACATGTGGAATAAAAACACAGCTTTTCTCCTTATTGTGCGTCCGTTTATCTCCGTTCGTCCATTTTCGTCTTATACATGTATTTCTCTGACTTTGTACAAAACTTAAAAAGACAATATTCAAAAGTAAATTGTTAAATACAGACGTCACATACAGCCGCGGTCTCTCTCCCCAAGGTTTCTCACTTTCTCCCTCAGTGTTTCTAGCAGTAGTAGTAGCAGTAGCAGTAGAAGTTGCAGCAGTAGTGGTAGTAGTAGCAGTAGTAGCTATAGCAGTAGCAGTAGCAGTAGTAGTAGTAGTAGTAGCAGTAGTAGTAGTAGCAGTAGTAGTAGGAGCAGCAGTAGTAGTAGTAGTAGCAGTAGTAGTAGTAGCAGTAGTAGTAGGAGCAGCAGTAGTAGTAGCAGCAGTAGTAGTAGTAGTAGTAGCAGTAGCAGCTTATGTATTTCCATATATTCACATTCCTGGTTGGTCTCTTGATGGTCCATCGCTCTGTGTCTGTGTTATTTCTGGTGTGATTTTCTGATCTGCTGTAGTGTAATCGGCAGCTGTGTAAACGTGCTGCTGCAGCTGTGCTTTAGGACGAGACCCAAACGAAGGGATTTGAACTGATGTCTGCTGCAGCGCTCAGAGAAATATCGTGACATATAAATGTCTCTGTTTCTGGCTTTAATGAGCTGCGATCGTAAACATGTGTTTTTCTAAACGTCACTTTAAGATTCTCAGAGTTTTGTTGTCGGGTCAAAACTTTTCAAATTAATATGATCCGAAGCTGCTCTCTCTCACAAAACAGAAAAAGAGAGAAACTGATCCGTCCCCGAGGTCTCTCTCTGGTCTCTCTCTGGTCTCTCTCTCTGGTCTCTCTCTGGTCTCTCTCTGGCCTCTCTCTGGTCTCTCTCTCTGGTCTCTCTCTGGTCTCTCTCTGGTCTCTCTCTGGTCTCTCTCTGGTCTCTCTCTGGTCTCTCTCTCTGGTCTCTCTCTGGTCTCTCTCTGGTCTCTCTCTGGTCTCTCTCTGGTCTCTCTCTCTGGTCTCTCTCTGGTCTCTCTCTGGCCTCTCTCTGGTCTCTCTCTCTGGTCTCTCTCTGGTCTCTCTCTGGTCTCTCTCTGGTTTCTCTCTGGTCTCTCTCTGGTCTCTCTCTGGTCTCTCTCTCTGGTCTCTCTCTGGTCTCTCTCTGGTCTCTCTCTGGTCTCTCTCTGGTCTCTCTCGGGTCTCTCTCGGGTCTCTCGCTGGTCTCTCTCTGGTCTCTGTCTGGTCTCTCTCTGGTCTCTCTCTGGTCTCTCTCTCTGGTCTCTCTCTGGTCTCTCTCTGGTCTCTCTCTCTGGTCTCTCTCTGGTCTCTCTCTGGTCTCTCTCTGGTCTCTCTCTGGTCTCTCTCTCTGGTCTCTCTCTGGTCTCTCTCTCTGGTCTCTCTCTGGTCTCTCTCTGGTCTCTCTCTGGTCTCTCTCTGGTCTCTCTCTGGTCTCTCTCTGGTCTCTCTCGGGTCTCTCTCGGGTCTCTCGCTGGTCTCTCTCTGGTCTCTCTCTGGTCTCTCTCTGGTCTCTCTCTGGTCTCTCTCTGGTCTCTCTCGGGTCTCTCTCGGGTCTCTCGCTGGTCTCTCTCTGGTCTCTGTCTGGTCTCTCTCTGGTCTCTCTCTGGTCTCTCTCTCTGGTCTCTCTCTGGTCTCTCTCTCTGGTCTCTCTCTGGTCTCTCTCTGGTCTCTCTCTGGTCTCTCTCTGGTCTCTCTCTGGTCTCTCTCTGGTCTCTCTCGGGTCTCTCTCGGGGTCTCTCGCTGGTCTCTCTCTGGTCTCTCTCTGGTCTCTCTCTGGTCTCTCTCTGGTCTCTCTCTGGTCTCTCTCTGGTCTCTCTCGGGTCTCTCTCGGGTCTCTCGCTGGTCTCTCTCTGGTCTCTGTCTGGTCTCTCTCTGGTCTCTCTCTGGTCTCTCTCTCTGGTCTCTCTCTGGTCTCTCTCTCTGGTCTCTCTCGGGTGTGACATT
>OZ035830.1:42885305-42902805 GCA_964034765.1 Knipowitschia caucasica
TACTGAGTGTGTGTGTGTGTGGTACCTACTGAGTGTGTGTGTGTGTGGTACCTACTGAGTGTGTGTGTGTGGTACCTACTGAGTGTGTGTGTTTGTGTGGTACCTACTGAGTGTGTGTGTGTGGTACCTACTGAGTGTGTGTGTGTGATACCTACTGAGTGTGTGTGTGGTACCTACTGAGTGTGTGTGTGTGTGTGGTACCTACTGAGTGTGTGTGTGTGGTACCTACTGAGTGTGTGTGTGTGTGTGGTACCTACTGAGTGTGTGTGTGTGGTACCTACTGACTGTGTGTGTGTGGTACCTACTGACTGTGTGTGTGTGTGTGGTACCTACTGACTGTGTGAGTGTGTGTGTGTGGTACCTACTGACTGTGTGTGTGGTACCTACTGACTGTGTGAGTGTGTGTGTGTGGTACCTACTGACTGTGTGTGTGTGGTACCTACTGACTGTGTGAGTGTGTGCGTGTGTGTGTGTGGTACCTACTGAGTGTGTGTGTGTGGTACCACTGACTGTGTGCGTGTGTGTGTGTGGTACCTACTGAGTGTGTGTGTGTGGTACCTACTGAGTGTGTGTGTGTGTATGTGGTACCTACTGAGTGTGTGTGTGTGGTACCTACTGAGTGTGTGTGTGTGTGGTACCTACTGAGTGTGTGTGTGTGGTACCTACTGAGTGTGTGTGTGTGTGGTACCTACTGAGTGTGTGTGTGTGTGGTACCTACTGAGTGTGTGTGTGTGGTACCTACTGAGTGTGTGTGTGTGTGGTACCTACTGAGTGTGTGTGTGTGTGTGGTACTACTTAGTGTGTGTGTGTGGTCCCATGTGTGTGGTACCATGTGTGTGGTGCCTGCTGCATGTGAGTGGTCCCATGTGAGTGGTACCATGTGAGTGGTACCATGTGAGTACCTGCAGTGGCCCAGTGGCTGCTGGTCCTGTCCGTGCTGTAGATGAAGCGCCTGAGGCTGGTGACAGCGTGAGATCCGACCAAGACGAACCTCCCAAAGGTCCTACAGTCCACCACCCTGATGTTCAGAGGAGGATGCAGCAGCTCGTTCTCCGGGAGGTCCTGCAACACATGGTCCTGGTCACACATGGTCCTGGAACACATGGTCCTGGTCACACATGGTCCTGGAACACATGGTCCTGGTCACACATGGTCCTGGAACACATGGTCCTGGGTCACACATGGTCCTGAGTCACACATGGTCCTGGGTCACACATGGTCCTGAGTCACACATGGTCCTGGGTCACACATGGTCCTGAGTAAAACATGGTTCTGGGTCACACATGGTCCTGAGTCACACATGGTCCTAGAACCACATGGTCCTGGAACCACATGGTCCTGAGTCACACATGGTCCTAGAACCACATGGTCCGGGTCAAACATGGTTCTGGAACCACATGGTGCTGTAACCACATGGTCCTGGAACCACATGGTCCTAGGTCACACATGGTCCAGGAACACATGGTCCTGGTCACACATGGTCCTGGAACACATGGTCCTGAGTCACACATGGTCCTGGGTCAAACATGGTCCTGAGTTACACATGGTCCTGAGTCACACATGGTCCTGAGTCACACATGGTCCTGGAACCACATGGTCCTGGGTCACACATGGTCCTGGAACACATGGTCCTGGGTCAACCATGGTCCTGGAACACATGGTCCTGAGTCACACATGGTCCTGGGTCAAACATGGTCCTGAGTTACACATGGTCCTGGGTCACACATGGTCCTGAGTCACACATGGTCCTGGGTCAAACATGGTCCTGGGTCACACATGGTCCTGGAACACATGGTCCTGGAACACATGGTCCTGGGTCACACATGGTCCTGAGTCACACATGGTCCTGGGTCAAACATGGTCCTGGAACACATGGTTCTGGGTCACACATGGTCCTGAGTCACACATGGTCCTAGAAGCACATGGTCCTGGAACCACATGGTCCTAAGTCACACATGGTCCTAGAACCACATGGTCCTGGGTCAAACATGGTTCTGGAACCACATGGTGCTGTAACCACATGGTCCTGGAACCACATGGTCCTAGGTCACACATGGTCCAGGAACACATGGTCCTAGAACCACATGGTCCTGGGTCAAACATGGTTCTGGAACCACATGGTGCAAAAACCACATGGTCCTGGGTCAAACATGGTTCTGGAACCACATGGTGCAAAAACCACATGGTCCTGGAACCACATGATCCTGAGTCATACATGGTCCCGGATAACACGTGGTCCCGAGTCACACGTGGTCCCGGATAACACATGGTCCTGGGTAACACATGGTTCTGGAACCACATGGTCCTGGGTCACACGTGGTCCTGAGTCACACGTGGTCCTGGAACACATGGTCCTGGGTCACATATATGGTCCTGGGTCACACATGGTCATGAGTCACACATGGTCCTGGGTCACACATGATCCTGGAACACATGGTCCTGGGTCACACATGGTCCTGAGTCACACATGGTCCCGGAACACATGGTCCTGGGTCACACATGGTCCAGGAACACATGGTCCTGGGTCACACATGGTCCTGGAACCACATGGTCCTGGGTCACACATGGTCCTGGGTTACACATGGTCCTGGAACACATGGTCCTGGGTTACACATGGTCCTGGGTTACACATGGTCCTGGTTCACACATGGTCCAGGAACACATGGTCCTGGGTCACACATGGTTCTGGAACTACATGGTGATGTAACCACATGGTCCTGGGTTACACATGGTCCTGGGTTACACATGGTCCTGGTTCACACATGGTCCAGGAACACATGGTCCTGGGTCACACATGGTTCTGGAACTACATGGTGATGTAACCACATGGTCCTGGGTTACACATGGTCCTGGGTTACACATGGTCCTGGTTCACACATGGTCCAGGAACACATGGTCCTGGGTCACACATGGTCCCAGAAAAGGGTCAGTAGTTTAAAAACCTCTGACCACTCGTTTACTCTCATTATTAGTGGGAACAATCTCTGACGGAGTCAATCTAACGGAGGCAGAACCTTTTTACAATGGTCCATCTGCACGGAGCGCTGTGACATCACTTCCTGTTCACTTCCTGTCTGTCTAGCGCTATAGCTTTGTTGCGAGTCGTGGTGGATTTGTTTACTAAATAGATTGATACATTTAGCCACAAGACTGAACCAAAACCATCCTTCATGGTCTCGTAGATCAGAATCAGACTAGTTCCAGACAGATGGTGGTCTCCATGGTGCTGCTCTGCACTCACCACCTCCAACCATTTGACCAAAGTGCTAAAGTTGGGGTTCTTCTTGTAGTTCTGGATGAGAGCAGACTGGACCCCTCGACCCGCACACTCTATGTCCACACGGGGGCGATCTACTTGGGCCAGGTTGATCCGCTTCAGGTCCCTCAGGCCCCAGAACAGAACCTGGAACACAACAGCACTCTGATGCTAACGGTGAGTCATGGAAGCTAACAGTGAGTCATAGAAGCTAACAGTGAGTCATAGAAGCTAACAGTGAGTCATAGAAGCTAACAGTGAGTCATAGAAGCTAACAGTGAGTCATAGAAGCTAACAGTGAGTCATAGAAGCTAACAGTGAGTCATAGATGCTAACGATGAGTCATAGAAGCTAACAGTGAGTCATAGAAGCTAACGATGAGTCATAGAAGCTAACAGTGAGTCATAGAAGCTAACAGTGAGTCATAGAAGCTAACAGTGAGTCATAGAAGCTAACAGTGAGTCATAGAAGCTAACAGTGAGTCATAGAAGCTAACAGTGAGTCATAGAAGCTAACAGTGAGTCATAGATGCTAACGATGAGTCATAGAAGCTAACAGTGAGTCATAGAAGCTAACAGTGAGTCATAGAAGCTAACAGTGAGTCATAGAAGCTAACAGTGAGTCATAGAAGCTAACAGTGAGTCATAGAAGCTAACAGTGAGTCATAGAAGCTAACAGTGAGTCATAGAAGCTAACAGTGAGTCATAGATGCTAACAGTGAGTCATAGATGCTAACAGTGAGTCATAGAAGCTAACAGTGAGTCATAGAAGCTAACAGTGAGTCAAGATGCTAACAGTGAGTCATAGAAGCTAACAGTGAGTCATAGAAGCTAACAGTGAGTCATAGAAGCTAACAGTGAGTCATAGAAGCTAACAGTGAGTCATAGAAGCTAACAGTGAGTCATAGAAGCTAACAGTGAGTCATAGAAGCTAACAGTGAGTCATAGAAGCTAACAGTGAGTCATAGAAGCTAACAGTGAGTCATAGAAGCTAACAGTGAGTCATAGAAGCTAACAGTGAGTCATAGAAGCTAAGCTAACAGTGAGTCATAGAAGCTAACAGTGAGTCATAGAAGCTAACAGTGAGTCATAGAAGCTAACAGTGAGTCATAGATGCTAACAGTGAGTCATAGAAGCTAACAGTGAGTCATAGAAGCTAACAGTGAGTCATAGAAGCTAACAGTGAGTCATAGATGCTAACAGTGAGTCATAGATGCTAACAGTGAGTCATAGATGCTAACAGTGAGTCATAGAAGCTAACAGTGAGTCATAGAAGCTAACAGTGAGTCATAGATGCTAACAGTGAGTCATAGATGCTAACAGTGAGTCATAGATGCTAACAGTGAGTCATAGAAGCTAACAGTGAGTCATAGATGCTAACAGTGAGTCATAGATGCTAACAGTGAGTCATAGATGCTAACAGTGAGTCATAGAAGCTAACAGTGAGTCATAGAAGCTAACAGTGAGTCATAGAAGCTAACAGTGAGTCATAGAAGCTAACAGTGAGTCATAGAAGCTAACAGTGAGTCATAGATGCTAACAGTGAGTCATAGAAGCTAACAGTGAGTCATAGAAGCTAACAGTGAGTCATAGAAGCTAACAGTGAGTCATAGAAGCTAACAGTGAGTCATAGAAGCTAACAGTGAGTCATAGAAGCTAACAGTGAGTCATAGATGCTAACGGTGAGTCATAGAAGCTAACAGTGAGTCATAGAAGCTAACAGTGAGTCATAGAAGCTAACAGTGAGTCATAGAAGCTAACAGTGAGTCATAGAAGCTAACAGTGAGTCATAGAAGCTAACAGCTAACAGTGAGTCATAGAAGCTAACAGTGAGTCATAGATGCTAACAGTGAGTCATAGATGCTAACAGTGAGTCATAGAAGCTAACAGTGAGTCATAGATGCTAACAGTGAGTCATAGAAGCTAACAGTGAGTCATAGAAGCTAACAGTGAGTCATAGAAGCTAACAGTGAGTCATAGAAGCTAACAGTGAGTCATAGAAGCTAACAGTGAGTCATAGAAGCTAACAGTGAGTCATAGAAGCTAACAGTGAGTCATAGATGCTAACAGCTAACAGTGAGTCATAGAAGCTAACAGTGAGTCATAGAAGCTAACAGTGAGTCATAGAAGCTAACAGTGAGTCATAGAAGCTAACAGTGAGTCATAGAAGCTAACAGTGAGTCATAGAAGCTAACAGTGAGTCATAGAAGCTAACAGTGAGTCATAGATGCTAACAGTGAGTCATAGAAGCTAACAGTGAGTCATAGAAGCTAACAGTGAGTCATAGATGCTAACAGTGAGTCATAGAAGCTAACAGTGAGTCATAGATGCTAACAGTGAGTCATAGAAGCTAACAGTGAGTCATAGAAGCTAACAGTGAGTCATAGAAGCTAACAGTGAGTCATAGAAGCTAACAGTGAGTCATAGATGCTAACAGTGAGTCATAGATGCTAACAGTGAGTCATAGAAGCTAACAGTGAGTCATAGAAGCTAACAGTGAGTCATAGAAGCTAACAGTGAGTCATAGATGCTAACGATGAGTCATAGAAGCTAACAGTGAGTCATAGAAGCTAACGATGAGTCATAGAAGCTAACAGTGAGTCATAGAAGCTAACAGTGAGTCATAGAAGCTAACAGTGAGTCATAGAAGCTAACAGTGAGTCATAGAAGCTAACAGTGAGTCATAGAAGCTAACAGTGAGTCATAGAAGCTAACAGTGAGTCATAGATGCTAACGATGAGTCATAGAAGCTAACAGTGAGTCATAGAAGCTAACAGTGAGTCATAGAAGCTAACAGTGAGTCATAGATGCTAACAGTGAGTCATAGAAGCTAACAGTGAGTCATAGAAGCTAACAGTGAGTCATAGATGCTAACAGTGAGTCATAGAAGCTAACAGTGAGTCATAGAAGCTAACAGTGAGTCATAGATGCTAACGGTGAGTCATAGAAGCTAACAGTGAGTCATAGAAGCTAACAGTGAGTCATAGATGCTAACAGTGAGTCATAGAAGCTAACAGTGAGTCATAGATGCTAACAGCTAACAGTGAGTCATAGAAGCTAACAGTGAGTCATAGAAGCTAACAGTGAGTCATAGAAGCTAACAGTGGTCATAGAAGCTAACAGTGAGTCATAGATGCTAACAGTGAGTCATAGAAGCTAACAGTGAGTCATAGATGCTAACAGTGAGTCATAGATGCTAACAGTGAGTCATAGATGCTAACAGTGAGTCATAGAAGCTAACAGTGAGTCATAGATGCTAACAGTGAGTCATAGAAGCTAACAGTGAGTCATAGATGCTAACGGTGAGTCATAGAAGCTAACAGTGAGTCATAGATGCTAACAGCTAACAGTGAGTCATAGAAGCTAACAGTGAGTCATAGAAGCTAACAGTGAGTCATAGATGCTAACAGTGAGTCATAGAAGCTAACAGTGAGTCATAGAAGCTAACAGTGAGTCATAGAAGCTAACAGTGAGTCATAGAAGCTAACAGTGAGTCATAGAAGCTAACAGTGAGTCATAGAAGCTAACAGTGAGTCATAGATGCTAACAGCTAACAGTGAGTCATAGAAGCTAACAGTGAGTCATAGAAGCTAACAGTGAGTCATAGAAGCTAACAGTGAGTCATAGAAGCTAACAGTGAGTCATAGAAGCTAACAGTGAGTCATAGAAGCTAACAGTGAGTCATAGAAGCTAACAGTGAGTCATAGATGCTAACAGTGAGTCATAGAAGCTAACAGTGAGTCATAGAAGCTAACAGTGAGTCATAGAAGCTAACAGTGAGTCATAGATGCTAACAGTGAGTCATAGAAGCTAACAGTGAGTCATAGAAGCTAACAGTGAGTCATAGAAGCTAACAGTGAGTCATAGATGCTAACAGCTAACAGTGAGTCATAGAAGCTAACAGTGAGTCATAGAAGCTAACAGTGAGTCATAGAAGCTAACAGTGAGTCATAGAAGCTAACAGTGAGTCATAGAAGCTAACAGTGAGTCATAGAAGCTAACAGTGAGTCATAGAAGCTAACAGTGAGTCATAGAAGCTAACAGTGAGTCATAGAAGCTAACAGTGAGTCATAGATGCTAACAGTGAGTCATAGAAGCTAACAGTGAGTCATAGAAGCTAACAGTGAGTCATAGAAGCTAACAGTGAGTCATAGAAGCTAACAGTGAGTCATAGATGCTAACAGTGAGTCATAGAAGCTAACAGTGAGTCATAGAAGCTAACAGTGAGTCATAGAAGCTAACAGTGAGTCATAGATGCTAACAGTGAGTCATAGAAGCTAACGATGAGTCATAGAAGCTAACAGTGAGTCATAGAAGCTAACAGTGAGTCATAGAAGCTAACAGTGAGTCATAGATGCTAACAGTGAGTCATAGAAGCTAACAGTGAGTCATAGATGCTAACAGCTAACAGTGAGTCATAGAAGCTAACAGTGAGTCATAGATGCTAACAGTGAGTCATAGAAGCTAACAGTGAGTCATAGAAGCTAACAGTGAGTCATAGAAGCTAACAGTGAGTCATAGAAGCTAACAGTGAGTCATAGATGCTAACGGTGAGTCATAGAAGCTAACAGTGAGTCATAGATGCTAACAGTGAGTCATAGATGCTAACAGTGAGTCATAGAAGCTAACAGTGAGTCATAGAAGCTAACAGTGAGTCATAGATGCTAACAGTGAGTCATAGAAGCTAACAGTGAGTCATAGAAGCTAACAGTGAGTCATAGAAGCTAACAGTGAGTCATAGAAGCTAACAGTGAGTCATAGAAGCTAACAGTGAGTCATAGAAGCTAACAGTGAGTCATAGAAGCTAACAGTGAGTCATAGAAGCTAACAGTGAGTCATAGAAGCTAACAGTGAGTCATAGAAGCTAACAGTGAGTCATAGATGCTAACGGTGAGTCATAGAAGCTAACAGTGAGTCATAGAAGCTAACAGTGAGTCATAGATGCTAACGGTGAGTCATAGAAGCTAACAGTGAGTCATAGATGCTAACAGTGAGTCATAGAAGCTAACAGTGAGTCATAGAAGCTAACAGTGAGTCATAGAAGCTAACAGTGAGTCATAGAAGCTAACAGTGAGTCATAGAAGCTAACAGTGAGTCATAGAAGCTAACAGTGAGTCATAGAAGCTAACAGTGAGTCATAGAAGCTAACAGTGAGTCATAGAAGCTAACAGTGAGTCATAGAAGCTAACAGTGAGTCATAGATGCTAACAGTGAGTCATAGAAGCTAACAGTGAGTCATAGAAGCTAACAGTGAGTCATAGATGCTAACAGTGAGTCATAGAAGCTAACAGTGAGTCATAGATGCTAACAGTGAGTCATAGATGCTAACAGTGAGTCATAGATGCTAACAGTGAGTCATAGAAGCTAACAGTGAGTCATAGAAGCTAACAGTGAGTCATAGAAGCTAACAGTGAGTCATAGAAGCTAACAGTGAGTCATAGAAGCTAACAGTGAGTCATAGAAGCTAACAGTGAGTCATAGATGCTAACAGCTAACAGTGAGTCATAGAAGCTAACAGTGAGTCATAGAAGCTAACAGTGAGTCATAGAAGCTAACAGTGAGTCATAGAAGCTAACAGTGAGTCATAGAAGCTAACAGTGAGTCATAGAAGCTAACAGTGAGTCATAGAAGCTAACAGTGAGTCATAGAAGCTAACAGTGAGTCATAGATGCTAACAGCTAACAGTGAGTCATAGAAGCTAACAGTGAGTCATAGAAGCTAACAGTGAGTCATAGAAGCTAACAGTGAGTCATAGAAGCTAACAGTGAGTCATAGAAGCTAACAGTGAGTCATAGAAGCTAACAGTGAGTCATAGATGCTAACAGTGAGTCATAGATGCTAACAGTGAGTCATAGAAGCTAACAGTGAGTCATAGAAGCTAACAGTGAGTCATAGAAGCTAACAGTGAGTCATAGATGCTAACAGCTAACAGTGAGTCATAGAAGCTAGTCAGTCTCACCTCGATGCGGTAGCGGCTTAGGACCGGCCTGATGCCCAGAGGCACTGGGACGATGGGCCCTCGCTCGGAGTCTGTGGAGGTCTCGATCGGAGGAAGCTCGGCTCGGCCCCCGCGACCCACCTGGACATGAGGAGGACCATGAGGAACACCATGAGGAGGACCATGAGGAACACCATGAAGAAGAGTTTAACATCAACTGTGGAGAATTTAGCTCCAAATCTTTCCAATATGGCTGCTCTTCAAATCAGCTTCTACTCTTTAAACACTGAGAGTCGTTCATGTCAAAGATGAACAGAACAAACAGAGGAGCAGAGGAAGAGAATCAGACCTTTATCTGAGGGACGGCAAAGTTATGGACCGCAATCAGAGCTCTCCTCACCTCCTCAGAGTCAAAGGGAATCTGCAGGAGAGAGAGAGGAGAGAGGAGGAGAGAGGAGGAGAGAGGAGGAGAGAGGAGGAGAGAGGAGAGGAGAGAGGAGGAGAGGAAGAGAGAGGAGAGAGGAGAGAGAGAGAGAGAGGAGAGAGAGAGGAGGAGAGGAGAGGAGGAGAGAGGAGGAGAGAGAGGAGAGAGGAGAGAGGAGAGAGAGAGGAGAGAGGAGGTAGGGGAGAGAGAGGAAGAGGAGAGAGGAGGAGAGAGGAGAGAGAGAGAGGAGAGAGGAGGAGAGGAGAGAGAGGAGAGAGGAGGAGAGAGGAGAGAGAGAGGAGGAGAGGAGAAGAGAGAGGAGAGAGGAGGAGAGAGGAGGAGAGAGAGAGAGAGGAGAGAGGAGGAGAGAGGAGAGAGAGAGAGGAGGAGAGAGGAGAGAGAGGAGGAGAGGAGGGAGAGAGGAGAGGCGAGAGGAGGAGAGAGAGGAGAGAAGGAGGAGAGAGAGAGAGGAGGAGAGAGGAGGAGAGGAGAGGAGAGAGGAGAGAGAGGAGGAGAGGAGGAGAGAGGAGGAGAGAGGAGAGGAGAGGAGAGAGGATAGGAGAGAGGAGGAGAGAGAGAGAGGAGGAGAGAGGAGAGGAGAGAGGAGAGAGAGGAGAGTGAGAGGAGAGAGGAGAGTAGGATAGAGGAGAGAGAGGAGAGAGAGGAAGAGAGAGGAGGAGAGAGAGGAGAGAGAGAGGAGGAGAGGAGGAGAGAGAGGAGGAGAGAGAGAGGAGGAGAGGAGAGAGGAGAGAGAGAGGAGGAGAGGAGAGAGGAGGAGAGGAGGAGAGAGGAGAGAGAGAGAGGAATAGAGGAGGAGAGAGGAGGAGAGAGGAGAGAGAGGAGAAGAGGAGAGAGAGGAGAGGAGAGAGGAGGAAGAGGAGGAGAGAGGAGAGAGAGGAGAGGAGGAGAGAGAGAGGAGAGAGGAGGAGAGAGGAGAGGAGGAGAGAGGAGGAGAGAGGAGAGGAGAGAGGAGGAGAGAGGAGAGAGAGAGGAGGAGAGGAGGAGAGAGGAGAGAGTAGGAGGAGAGGAGAGGAGAGAAGAGAGGAGAGGAGAGGAGGAGAGAGGAGGAGAGAGGAGGAGAGAGGAGAGAGAGAGGGAGAGGAGGAGAGAGAGGAGGAGGGAGAGGAGAGAGAGGAGAGAGAGGAGAGAGGAGGAGAGAGGAGGAGAGAGAGGAGAGAGGATGAAGAGAGTGGAGGAGAGGAGAGAGAGGAGAGAGAGGAGGAGAGAGGAGAGAGAGAGGAGAGGAGAGAGAGGAGGAGAGAGGAGGAGAGAGGAGGAGAGAGAGGAGAGAGTGAGGAGAGAGAGGAGAGAGGAGAGGAGAGAGTGAGAGTGGAGAGAGAGGAGAGGAGGAGAGAGGAGGAGAGAGGAGATGAGGAGGAGAGGAGAGAGAGGAGAGAGGAGGAGAGGGAGAGAGGAGAGAGAGAGGAGGAGAGAGAGAGAGAGGAGAGGAGAGAGGAGGAGAGAGGAGGAGAGAGAGAGGAGAGTGAGAGGAGAGAGGAAGGAGGTTGAGAGGGAGAGAGAGAGGAGGAGAGAGGAGAGAGAGGAGAGAGGAGGAGAGAGGAGGAGAGAGGAGGAGAGAGAGATAGAGAGAGAGGAGAGAAGGAGGAGAGAGGAGAGAGAGAGGAGAGAGGTGAGAGGAGGAGTGAGAGGAGAGGAGAGAGAGAGGAGGAGGAGAGGGAGAGTGAGGAGAATGAGAGAGGGAGAGGAGGGTGGAGTGGAGAGAGGAGAGAGAGAGGAGAGAGAGGAGATGGATGAGGAGAGAGTGGAGTGAGGAGAGGAGAGGAGAGGAGTGTGAGAGAGAGAGGAGTTGAGAGGGATGTGAATGAGTGAGTTGGAGAGATGGAGAAGAGGTAGGAGGAGAGGAGAGAGAGGAGAGAGTGGAGAGAGAGGAGAGAGAGGAGTGAGAGGAGAGAGGAGTGGAGAGAGAGAGAGAGGAGGAGAGAGGAGGAGAGAGGAGAGAGGAGGAGAGAGGAGAGGAGAGAGGAGAGGAGAGAGGAGAAGAGGAGAGAGGAGGAGAGGAGGAGAGAGATGGAGAGAGAGAGAGAGGAGAGAGGAGGAGAGAGGAGGAGAGAGGAGAGGAGAAGGAGAGGAGAGGAGAGGAGGAGAGAGGAGGAGAGAGGAGGAGTGAGGAGAGGAGAGAGAGGAGAGAGGAGTGAGAGAAGAGAGAGAGAGGAGAGTGAGAGGAGAAGGAGGAGAGAGAAGAGAGGAGGAGGGAGAGAGAGGAGAGTGGAGGAGTAGAGGAGGAGAGAGGAGAGAGAGAGGAGGGAGAGAGAGGAGAGAGGTAGAGGAGAAGGAGAGAGAGGAGAGAGAGGAGAGAGGAGAGAGAGGAGAGAGAGGAGAGAGGAGGAGAGAGGAGTGAGAGTGAGAGGAGGAGAGGAGAAGAGAGTGAGAGGAGAGAGAGGAGAGATAGGAGAGAGAGGAGAGAGGAGAGTGAGAGAGGAGAGAGGAGGAGAGAGAGAGAGAGAGAGGAGAGAGGAGGAGAGGAGGAGAGGAGAGAGAGAGGAGGAGAGGAGAGAGGAGGAGAGAGGAGAGAGGAGAGAGAGGAGAGAGAGAGGAGAGAGGAGGAGGAGAGAGGAGAGAGAGGAGAGAGAGGAGAGAGAGGAGAGAGAGGAGGAGAGAGAGGAGAGAGAGGAGGAGAGGAGAGAGAGAGAGGAGAGAGGAGGAGAGAGGAGAGAGAGGAGAGGAGTGGAGAGAGGAGAGAGAGGAAAGAGGAGGAGAGAGGAGAGAGTGAGGTAGAGAGAGAGGAGAGAGGAGGAGAGAGGAGGAGGAGAGTGAGAGAGGAGAGAGGAGAAGAGAGGAGAGAGGAGGGAGAGAGGAGAGTGAGGAGGAGAGAGGAGAGGAGAGAGAGGAGGAGAGAGGAGAGAGAAGAGGAGAGAGAGAGAGAGAGGAGAGAGAGAGAGGAGAGAGGAGAGAGGAGGAGAGAGGAGAGAGAGGAGAGGAGAGAGGAGGAGAGAGGAGGAGAGGAGAGTGAAGAGAGAGGAGAGAGAGGAGAAGAGAGGAGAGAGGAATGAGAGTAGGGAGGGAGTGAGAGAGGAGAGAGAGAGAGTGAGAGAGATGAGAGGAGAGAGTGAGAGGAGAGGAGAGAGGAGGAGAGAGATGGAAGAGAGAGGAGAGAGGAGGAGAGAGGAGAAGTGAGAGGATGTGGAGAGAGAGAGGAGAGAGAGGAGAGAGAGAGAGAGAGGAGGAGAGGAGGAGAGAGGAGAGAGAGAGGAGAGAGGAGAGAGGAGAGAGAGAGGAGAGAGAGAGAGGAGGAGAGAGGAAGAGGAGAGAGAGGAGGAGAGAGGAGAGAGAGAGGAGAGGGAGAGGATAGAGGTGAGGAGGGAGAGAGGGAGAGAGGAGAGGAGGAGAGAGAGAGGGAGAGGAGAGAGGAGAGTAGAGAGGAGAGAGAGGAGAGAGAGAGGAGGAGAGAGGGAGGAAGGAGAGGAGAGGAGAGAGAGGAGAGAGGAGGAGAGAGGAGAGAAGAGGAGAAGAGAGGAGGAGAGAGGAGGAGTGAGGAGGAGTGAGGAGGAGAGAGAGGAGATGAGAGGAGAGAGGAGGAGAGTGGAAAGGTGTAGAGAGGAGAGGAAGAGAGTGGAGAGAGGAGGAGAGAGAGAGAGAGGAGAAAGATGAAGGAGGAGGGATATGAGATATAGTGAAGAGAGAGAGAGGAGAGAGAGGAGTGGAGAGAGAGGAGAGAGAGTGAGATGAGGAGAGAGGAGGAGAGAGGAGAGAAGAGGAGGAGAGAGAGGAGAGAGGAGAGAGAGGAGGAGAGGGAGGAAATAGAGAAGAGAGGAAGAGAGAGAGAGAGGAGAGGAGGAAGAGAGAGAGAGAGGAGAGAGGAGGAGAGAGAGAGGAGGAGAGGAGAGAGAGAGAGGAGAGAGAGAGAGAGAGGGAGAGAGGAGAGAGAGGAGAGAGTGGAGAGGAGAGAGGAGAGAGGAGAGAGAGGAGGAGAGAGGAGAGAGAGGAGAGAGGAGAGAGAGAGGAGAGAGAGGAGAGAGAGGGAGAGAGGAGAGGAGGAGGAGAGAGAGGAGAGAGGAGAGAGAGGAGAGAGGGAGAGAGAGGAGGAGAGGAGAGAGAGAGGAGAGGAGAGAGGAGAGAGAGGAGAGAGGAGAGAGAGGAGAGGAGAGGAGAGAGAGGAGGAGAGAGAGGAGAGGAGAGAGGAGAGGAGGAGAGAGGAGAGAGGAGGGAGAGAGAGAGAGAGGAGAGAGGAGAGGAGGAGAGGAGAGAGGAGAGAGAGAGGGGAGAGAGAGAGGAGGAGGAGAGAGGAGAGAGGAGGAGAGAGAGGGAGAGAGAGGAGAGGAGAGAGGAGAGGAGAGGAGAGGAGGAGAGGAGAGGGAGAGGGAGAGGAGGAGGAGAGAGAGGAGAGGAGAGAGGAGGAGAGGAGAGGAGGAGAGAGGAGGGGAGAGGAGGAGAGGAGAGAGGAGGAGAGAGAGGAGGGAGAGAGAGGAGAGAGGGAGAGAGGAGGAGAGAGGGAGAGAGAGGGAGAGAGAGGAGAGAGGAGAGGAGGAGAGGAGAGAGAGGAGAGAGGAGAGGAGAGAGAGGGGAGAGGAGGAGGGAGAGGAGAGGAGAGAGGAGAGGAGGAGGAGAGGAGAGAGAGAGGGAGAGAGAGAGGAGAGGAGAGAGGAGAGGGAGAGAGAGGAGAGAGGAGGGAGAGAGGAGAGAGGAGGAGAGAGGAGAGGAGGAGAGGAGGAGAGGAGGAGGGAGAGAGGAGAGAGAGGAGAGAGGAGAGAGAGAGGAGAGGAGGAGAGAGGGAGAGAGGAGAGAGAGGAGAGAGAGGGAGAGGAGAGAGGAGAGGAGGAGGAGAGAGGGAGAGAGAGGAGAGGAGAAGAGGAGGAGGAGAGGAGAGGAGGAGGAGAGGAGAGAGGAGGGAGAGAGAGGAGAGGGAGGGAGAGGAGGAGGAGAGGAGGAGAGGAGAGAGGAGGAGGAGGAGAGAGAGGAGAGGAGGAGAGGAGGAGAGGAGAGGAGGAGAAGAGAGGGAGGAGAGAGAGGAGAGAGAGGGAGAGGAGAGGAGAGAGGGAGAGGAGAGAGGAGGAGAGAGGGAGAGAGAGAGGAGAGGAGGAGGAGGAGAGGAGAGGAGGGAGAGAGGAGAGTGAGGAGAGAGGAGGAGAGGAGGAGAGAGAGGAGAGGGAGAGTGAGAGAGAGAGGAGGAGAGAGGAGGAGAGGAGAGAGGAGGAGAGGAGGAGAGAGAGGAGGAGAGAGGAGGAGAGAGAGAGAGAGGAGGGAGAGAGAGGAGAGGAGAGGAGGGAGAGAGGAGGAGGAGGAGAGGAGGAGAGAGAGGAGAGGAGGAGAGAGGAGAGGAGGAGAGGAGAGAGGAGAGAGAGGAGGGAGAGGAGAGGAGAGAGGAGGAGGAGAGAGAGGAGAGGAGGGAGAGAGAGGAGAGGAGGAGAGAGGAGAGAGGAGGGAGAGGAGAGAGAGGAGGAGAGAGAGGAGGAGGGAGAGAGAGGAGAGGAGGAGGAGAGGAGAGGAGAGAGGAGGAGAGGAGGAGAGGGAGAGAGAGAGGAGGAGGGAGGAGGAGAGGAGAGGAGGAGGAGAGGAGAGAGGAGGAGAGGAGGAGAGAGGAGGAGAGGAGAGAGGGAGGAGAGAGAGAGGGAGAGGAGGAGAGGAGGAGAGAGGAGAGGGAGGAGAGAGGAGAGGGAGAGAGAGGAGAGGAGAGAGGAGAGAGAGGAGAGAGAGAGAGGAGGAAGAGGAGAGGAGGAGGAGAGGAGGGAGAGAGAGAGGGAGAGAGGAGAGAGGAGAGGGAGGAGAGAGAGGAGAGAGGAGAGAGAGGAGAGAGAGGAGAGGGAGAGAGGAGAGGAGAGGAGGAGAGAGAGGAGGAGAGGAGAGAGAGGAGGGAGAGGAGAGAGAGGAGAGAGGAGAGAGAGAGGGGAGAGGAGAGAGAGGAGGAGAGGAGAGGGAGAGAGAGGAGGAGAGAGGAGAGAGAGAGGAGAGGAGAGAGAGGGAGGAGAGAGGAGAGAAGAGGAGAGAGGAGAGAGAGAGAGGAGGAGGAGAGGGAGAGAGAGAGAGGAGAGGAGAGGAGAGAGAGAGGAGAGGGAGAGGAGGAGAGAGAGGAGGAGGAGAGAGAGAGGAGGGAGAGGAGAGAGAGGAGAGAGGAGAGGAGAGAGGGAGGGAGGAGGGAGAGAGGAGAGAGAGAGGGAGGAGAGAGGAGAGAGAGGAGGAGAGAGGAGAGAGGGAGGGAGAGAGGAGAGGAGGAGAGGAGAGGGAGAGGAGGAGAGAGAGGAGGAGGGAGAGAGGAGAGGAGGAGAGAGGAGAGGAGAGGAGGAGAGGAGGGAGAGAGGAGAGAGGAGAGAGGAGGAGAGGAGGAGAGAGGAGGAGAGAGAGGGAGAGAGAGAGGAGGAGAGGAGAGGGGAGGAGAGAGGGAGGAGAGGAGAGAGGAGAGGGAGAGGAGGAGAGAGAGGAGAGAGGAGGAGAGGAGAGAGAGGAGGAGAGAGAGGAGAGGAGAGAGGAGAGAGGAGGGAGAGAGAGGAGAGGAGGAGAGAGAGGAGAGGAGGAGAGGAGGAGAGAGGAGAGGAGGAGGAGAGAGGGGAGAGAGGAGGAGAGGAGAGAGAGGAGAGAGAGGAGGAGAGAGGAGGGAGAGAGAGGAGAGAGGGAGGAGAGAGGAGAGAGAGAGGAGAGGAGAGAGGAGGAGAGGAGGAGAGGAGGGAGGAGAGGAGGAGAGGAGAGAGAGGAGGAGAGGAGAGAGGAGAGGAGAGAGAGAGGGAGGAGAGAGAGGAGAGAGAGGGAGAGGAGGAGGAGAGAGAGGAGAGGAGGAGAGGGAGAGAGAGGAGAGGAGAGAGGAGAGGAGAGAGAGGGAGAGAGAGGAGAGAGAGGGAGGAGAGAGGAGAGGAGAGGAGAGAGGAGGGAGAGAGGAGAGGAGGAGAGAGGGAGAGAGGAGGAGAGGAGGAGAGGAGGAGAGAGAGGAGAGGAGAGGAGGGGAGAGAGGAGAGAGGAGGAGGAGAGGAGAGGAGAGGAGAGAGGAGGGAGAGAGGAGAGAGAGGAGGGAGAGAGGAGAGGAGAGAGGAGAGGGAGAGGAGAGAGGAGAGAGGAGGAGAGAGAGGGAGGAGGAGAGAGGAGAGAGAGAGGAGGAGGGAGAGGAGAGGAGGAGAGGAGAGTGAGAGGAGGAGAGAGGGAGGAGAGAGAGAGGAGAGGAGGGAGAGGAGAGAGGAGGAGGGAGGAGGAGAGGAGAGGAGAGGAGGGAGAGAGGAGAGAGGAGAGAGAGGAGAGAGGAGGAGAGGAGAGGAGAGGAGGAGAGGAGGGAGAGAGAGGAGAGGAGGAGAGGAGAGGAGGAGAGAGGAGAGAGGAGGAGGGAGAGGAGGAGAGAGGGAGGAGAGAGGTGAGGAGAGAGAGGAGAGAGAGAGAGGAGAGAGAGAGAGAGAGAGGGAGTGAGGAGAGAGAGAGGAGAGAGGAGAGTAGAGAGAAGGAGAGAGAGGAGAGGAGAGGAGGAGAGAGGAGAGGGGAGAGATGAGGAGGGAGAGGAGAGAGAGAGGGAGAGTGCGAGAGGAGAGGGAGAGGAGAGAGAGGAGAGAGAGAGAGGAGGATGAGGAGGAGGAAGAGAGAGAGAGAGGAGAGTGGAGGAGAGAGGAGAGGAGAGAGGGGAGAGGAGAGAGAGAGGAGAGAGAGAGGAGAGAGAGGAGAGAGAGAGAGAGAGGAGAGAGAGAGAGAGAGAGGAGGAGAGGAGGAGAGGAGAGAGAGAGGAGAGAGAGAGAGGAGAGAGAGAGAGAGAGAGAGAGAGAGAGGAGGAGAGAGGAGAGAGAGGAGAGAGGAAGAGAGAGGGAGAGAGAGGAGAGAGGGGAGAGGAGAGAGGAGAGGGAGAGAGGAGAGGACGAGGAGAGAGAGGAGAGGACGAGAGTGGAGAGAGAGAGAGGAGAGAGAGAGAGAGAGTGAGAGGAGAGGAGAGAGGAGAGAGAGAGGGAGAGAGGAGAGAGGAG
>OZ035830.1:42907805-42982805 GCA_964034765.1 Knipowitschia caucasica
CGTGTATATGTTAGTACTGCGTGTATGTGTTAGTACTGCATGTATACGTTCATACTGTATATATACATGTGTACTGCATGTATACGTGTGTACTGCATGTATACGTGTGTACTGCATGTATACGTGTGTACTGCATGTATACGTGTGTACTGTATATATACATGTGTACTGCATGTATACGTGTGTACTGCATGTATACGTATGTACTGTATATATACATGTGTACTGCATGTATACGTGTGTACTGCATATATACGTGTGTACTGTATATATACATGTGTACTGCATGTATACGTGTGTACTGCATATATACGTGTGTGGATTCAGAGCTTGCACCAGTTATTTCTGGATCAAACACGGAACAAACTCTGGAACAAAAGCGTCGCACAGAGACAGAGCCACGTCCAAAAGGTAGAAATACAACAAAAAGGTCTCGTTATGATTCTCAAATCATTAACGACAAAACAAGGAATAAAACCAGGATTTCTATCTTTGTGAAAAAGGTGTTGGTTATAGATTTGTTGTTGACTAAACTCTTGTCTATTCAGCTGTTATGGTCCCAGCTGGATTCGTCTGCATATCTGGCAACCTGAGTCAGGGAGAGTGGGAGAGGCTGCAGTACCACTTTTGGCCACATGTTTACACACTGCTCCTTTAACAGCTTTAGCATTGAGTTAGAACTGTCTAAAAACCAGCAGAGAAAAGCTGGAAAAACACGATTAACAAAGACTTATTATGGAAATGGAATCGTCTTGCTCTCTAAAACCCTTTGAATATTTAACTCTGTGTACCGTTGGTCATGTGCCACGTGCAGAAAAGGCTTGCGCCACAAAAAAAAGCGTTTCTGTTTTGTGAAGCCGTTTTAAACTCTGCCCCAGTTCCTCGGCGCAGCTGAGAGGCTGCGTCCTGGACACCTGCGAAAGCACATATTGTGTTCTGTGAAACCCGAGCGCTTCGTCCTGAGTTCACATCAACCACGGATTTAGTGACGCAACATTCAACAAAGTGCTGTAGATCGTGCACTTTAACCCTCCAGGTGCCACAAGTTTATCCATAAAAGGCTCAATTTGGACATTTTGATTTCTTAATAACTTAAAAGGATTCCACCTCCGGGCCTTTCTGTGTTGAGTTCCTGAATTGTACATGTTTTTAATGGTATGGGAAACCGGAGCACCCAGAGGAAACCTTCGCAGACACAGGGAGAACATGCAAACTCCAAACAGAAAGGCCTGGGGGTGGAATCAAACCCCAAACCTTCTTGCTGTCCCACCAAGCCTCCCAAATAAGCAAGACCCTTCACTTAAGCAAAACAGAATAAAAAGGTCCTGGGTTCGATTCCACCTTGAGGCCTTTCTGTGTGGAGTTTGCATGTTCTCCCCATGTCTGTGTAAGTTTCCTCCAGGTGCTCCAGATTCCAGATGAAAGTGTAGAAAGTGTCCATGGACCTTTTCTGCTTCTTTGGTGCCTAAAGGGTCAGCAGCACACAAAATAAGAACCTCATTGTGCTTCAGTTTTTACAAGAAACACCCCAAAAATTAAATCAACAATACTGAAAAAAATTACGCAAGAGACAGGGGCATTTTGTTTATGTTATAAACCCGACACCGACAGAGTTTTACGGCGTGATATCAAAGTACGGACAAATCAAAGAGGCTCCAGTAGCTTTGGCACCTGCTCCTGTAGAAGGACGAGCTCATTTTTATCCACAGTTGCTTAAAAAGTGTTGTAAAAGATCAATTTTTACCAAAACTTTACTTTACTGCTCGGGCGGAACGGTGGCTGAGTGGTTAGCTCTCTCGCTTCTCAACAAGAAGGTTCGAATCCCGGTCGAAACAGGGCCTTTCTGAGTGTCTGTGTAGGTTTTCTCCAGGTGCACCGGTTTCCCCTGCCACTACAAACATGTACAATAGGTCTGAATGTAAATGAGTGAATGGTGTTTGGTCGGAGGTTTTGATGGACCAGTGTGTTCAGCATCTCACTTCTGTCATTACATTACAGTGTGGACGGAAAAATATCTGATTTCTGAATATTATAAAGCGTTTTGAGTGACCTTGGTCTGTAAAATGCGTTATATAAATAAACTATACTTACTTACTAACCTTGGACAGAGCTGGTCCAGACCCAGGGCCACATTCCAGAGGCCGAGGTCGGGGTCTGAAGAGCAGAAAGCCTTTGGAACAGACGGGACTCAATGAGACGTCTATGACAAGAATGTCACACATGCAGCTAAGCACACAGGGCTCAGAGAGGAGCTCCTGCCTGATCAACCACAGTGTATGCAGCAGGAGCAGCAGCAGGAGCAGCAGCAGGAGGAACAGCAGGAGCAGCAGCAGGAGGAACAGCAGGAGGAACAGCAGGAGCAGCAGCAGGAGCAGCAGCAGGAGCAACAGCAGGAGGAACAGCAGGAGCAGCAGCAGGAGCAGCAGCAGGAGCAACAGCAGGAGGAACAGCAGGAGCAGCAGCAGGAGCAGCAGCAGGAGCAGCAGCAGGAGCAGCAGCAGCAGGAGCAGCAGCAGGAGCAACAGCAGGAGGAACAGCAGGAGCAGCAGCAGGAGCAGCAGCAGGAGGAACAGCAGGAGCAGCAGCAGGAGCAGCAGCAGGAGGAACAGCAGGAGGAACAGCAGGAGCAGCAGCAGGAGCAGCAGCAGGAGCAGCAGCAGGAGCAGCAGCAGCAGGAGCAGCAGCAGGAGCAACAGCAGGAGCAACAGCAGGAGCAGCAGCAGGAGCAGCAGCAGGAGCAGCAGCAGCAGGAGCAGCAGCAGGAGCAACAGCAGGAGCAACAGCAGGAGCAGCAGCAGGAGCAACAGCAGGAGCAGCAGCAGGAGCAACAGCAGGAGCAGCAGCAGGAGGAACAGCAGGAGCAACAGCAGGAGGAACAGCAGCAGGAGCAGCAGCAGGAGCAACAGCAGGAGCAGCAGCAGGAGGAACAGCAGGAGCAACAGCAGGAGGAACAGCAGGTGCAGCAGCAGGAGCAGCAGCAGCAGGAGCAGCAGCAGGAGCAGCAGCAGGAGGAACAGCAGGAGCAGCAGGAGCAGCAGCAGGAGCAGCACCTGAACCACGCTGACTAATGTGGAGAACATCTGAGAATCTGAGATCCGCGTAAAGACGTCTAATTTATCTGACTTTTCAAATCACAGACTTGAATCACAATCACAAAGATACTAAAGGTGTAGGAGGATCTTCACTCATGTTAGAGCCTAGTCTTATCATACCATAGTACTAAGTTCATTTGTACTAAGGTCTGGATTAGCTCCACTGACTCCGTTAACAGGTGGGAGGGGCTAACTGCTTTTACAGAAACCATTGGATCTGAGTTTACTGTGACGTATGTAATGAGCTGATCATGGACCAGAGTTTACACATGGTAAGACCAGAGTTTACACATGGTAAGACCAGAGTTTACACATGGTAAGACCAGAGTTTACACATGGTAAGACCAGAGTTTACACATGGTAAGACCAGAGTTTACACATGGTAAGACCAGACGTACATGTAGGAAATGATCATGGACCAGAGTTTACACATGGTAAGACCAGACGTACATGTAGGAGATGACCATGGACCAGAGTTTACACATGGTAAGACCAGACGTACATGTAGGAGATGATCATGGACCAGAGTTTACACATGGTAAGACCAGACGTACATGTAGGAAATGACCATGGACCAGAGTTGACACATGGTAAGACCAGACGTACATGTAGGAAATGATCATGGACCAGAGTTTACACATGGTAAGACCAGACGTACATATAGGAAATGATCATGGACCAGAGTTTACACATGGTAAGACCAGACGTACATGTAGGAGATGACCATGGACCAGAGTTTACACATGGTAAGACCAGACGTACATGTATGAAATGATCATGGACCAGAGTTTACACATGGTAAGACCAGACGCACATGTAGGAAATGATCATGGACCAGAGTTTACACATGGTAAGACCAGACGTACATGTAGGAGATGACCATGGACCAGAGTTTACACATGGTAAGACCAGACGTACATGTATGAAATGATCATGGACCAGAGTTTACACATGGTAAGACCAGACGTACATGTAGGAGATGACCATGGACCAGAGTTTACACATGGTAAGACCAGACGTACATGTATGAAATGATCATGGACCAGAGTTTACACATGGTAAGACCAGACGCACATGTAGGAAATGATCATGGACCAGAGTTTACACATGGTAAGACCAGACGTACATGTAGGAGATGATCATGGACCAGAGTTTACACATGGTAAGACCAGACGCACATGTAGGAGATGATCATGGACCAGAGTTTACGGATGGCTAATGCTAATGCTAATGCTAGAGTAGAGAATCCAGTACAATTACTCAAATATACACATTTCTCTTTAGCATCTTTGAGATCGTGAAGTCAATAACAAGGAAAACAATTGTACATGGCCTGTTTCTTTACATGAATCTTGGTTCAATTCAGAAACATGATTTAGCCACATTAGCTTATGCTACACACATGATTTAGCCACATTAGCTTATGCTACACACATGATTTAGCCACATTAGCTTATGCTACACACATGATTTAGCCACATTAGCTCATGCTACACACATGATTTAGCTCCCCACAGATTGTCAGTGAGAATTACAACCCCCTTTGCAGGCCATTAAAACAAAAACCAAAAACAACTCTTTTTTTGATGCCAGTACAGTTTGTGACGTTGGTAAAAGCCCCAAAGAGTCTGTAATCTTGTCATAAGTTTCTGCAGGTGCACTTTTTGACACTTTTTTCCCTCTGATAAAGTGGAAAACATGTTTAATTGCAGCTGCCAGTCCTCAGCCCCCTGCAGAGCCCACTGCAGAGCCCACTGCAGAGCCCACTGCAGAGCCCACTCACACCTACGCAGCGTTTGACTTCTCTAAAAACAACACTTCATTTTTGGGTCACTGCTTTTCCACTTTCATTTTAAAGCTCTGCCGTTTTGTCGCACTCAAAGCACAAATACCTGTCATTTTGTTTAGTTTTGTTTTGTCTCATTTTCTTCACAGTCTGCTGCATCTGTCGGAAGTCAATGATGGAGAATTTTACTAATAAATACAGATTGTCATTGACTCAGATTCTTCAACCATTTGGTGGATCGCTTTTTGAGTCACTAAAGCAACTTAAAGGTTCCATATGAAAGTTTTTTTATGATTCCCTCAAGCTTTAGTCAGAGATAAACGTCCCGGCGCTTAAAGACAACTCCGCTACAGCGTCTGGTATCGATCGTGAAGCGAGCGCTCACGTCCCGTCGCTTAAAGACAACTCCGCTACAGCGTCTGGTATCGATCGTGATGCGAGCGCTCACGTCCCGTCGCTTAAAGACAACTCCGCTACAGCGTCTGGTATCGATCGTGAAGCGAGCGCTCACGTCCCGTCGCTTAAAGACAACTCTGCTACAGCGTCTGGTATCGATCGTGATGCGAGCGCTCACGTCCCAGGCAGCGTCCGGTTGATCGTGAAGCGAGCGCTCACGTCCCGTCGCTTAAAGACAACTCTGCTACAGCGTCTGGTATCGATCGTGATGCGAGCGCTCACGTCCCAGGCAGCGTCCGGTTGATCGTGAAGCGAGCGCTCACGTCCCGTCGCTTAAAGACAACTCTGCTACAGCGTCTGGTATCGATCGTGATGCGAGCGCTCACGTCCCAGGCAGCGTCCGGTTGATCGTGAAGCGAGCGCTCACGTCCCGGCGCTTAAAGACAACTCTGCTACAGCGTCTGGTATCGATCGTGATGCGAGCGCTCACGTCCCAGGCAGCGTCCGGTTGATCGTGAAGCGAGCGCTCACGTCCCGGCGCTTAAAGACAACTCTGCTACAGCGTCTGGTATCGATCGTGATGCGAGCGCTCACGTCCCGGCGCGCAAAGATAACTCTGCTACAGCGTCTGGTATCGATCGTGATGCGAGCGCTCACGTCCCAGACAGCGTCCGGTTGATCGTGATGCGAGCGCTCACGTCCCGGCGCTTAAAGACAACTCTGCTACAGCGTCTGGTATCGATCGTGATGCGAGCGCTCACGTCCCAGGCAGCGTCCGGTTGATCGTGAAGCGAGCGCTCACGTCCCGGCGCTTAAAGACAACTCTGCTACAGCGTCTGGTATCGATCGTGATGCGAGCGCTCACGTCCCAGGCAGCGTCCGGTTGATCGTGAAGCGAGCGCTCACGTCCCGGCGCGCAAAGATAACTCTGCCCGTTTTTGGGGATCATGCGCGCGAGCAAGCGCCGCACTCATCAGCATCTCTCCCGGGCCTAGGGCGCCAAACATACTCAATCAACAAACTTTTAACTGCATTTTCCCTCTTGGGTCTCTCCAAAGTGAAATGAAGCTCTTCGCGAAAGTTCACTGTGGTAGACCCGGCCACTGCTGCCAGATCTACAAGCTGCTCATCCTCTACTCATTACACCAGCAAAACGCCCACATCTAATCCACCAATAACCACCAGGACAGCAAGTTAAAAGCCGGAGACGCCCACTTTCCCGGCCTTCTGAAGTTTGCAAAGCCTCCGCCGCCCCACCTCCTCCTTCTCTCATCGAAGCGTGCTTGCCTACTGCCTCTGCCGTCACCAGTGCCTAGGCCCCGGGGGGGGATCATGCGCGCGAGCAAGCGCCGCACTCATCAGCATCTCTCCCGGGCCTAGGGCGCCAAACATACTCAATCAACAAACTTCTAACTGCATTTTCCCTCTTGGGTCTCTCCAAAGTGAACTGTCGGAAGTCAATGATGGAGAATTTTACTAATAAACACAGATTGTCATTAACTCAGATTCTTCAACCATTTGGTGGATCGCTTTTTGAGTCACTAAAGCAACTTAAAGGTTCCATATGAAAGTTTTTTTATGATTCCCTCAAGCTTTAGTCAGAGATAATCTTTCTTTTTCACTCTTGGGAGGCACAGAAGCGACTTGTTTCAATCCGTGACGTCCAAAGCCCGCCTCCGAGAGGTGATTGACAGCAGGAGAAACTGAACCAGCGAATTAGAGCTGTCTATGGTCAGCTGCACAGACTGTAAATACATCTGTGCTTTTTTGTGTTAGCCTCATGTCAACTCTGAGAAAATGTGTTTTTGGTGTAAATATGTGACGAGAATATTTGGCCCGAAGACGGAGAATGAGGAGAATGGGGATAGACTTTGTTCATCTGCAAGTCTGAAACATAAAGACGCTAACATGAGCTTCAGAGAGTACAGTGATGCTAACATGAGCTTCAGAGAGTACAGTGATGCTAACGGGAGCCTCTGTGAGTACAGTGATGCTAACATGAGCTTCAGAGAGTACAGTGATGCTAACGGGAGCCTCTGTGAGTACGGTGATGCTAACTTTCCGTATGTCACCGTGAACTAAATAATTAGGGTCTGATTCTGGATGGAGGACATAGGGCTTTATGTGACGGGTTGCCATTGTTGGAAAAAGTTTATTTATTCTTAGGTCTGAAATGACTGTAGCAGCGAAAGCTATAGCTACAGTAGCTCTTGTGTACCTCGGAAGTTAGCGAGAGGCTACGCCACTGCGCGGGTGGGTGAGGGTGGGGGGAGGCACGTTCACAGGCCTGCCTCACACTTTGGTCTTTTTTTTTTGTACATGTTTTCTCTGTGTGAGGACTTCAGGACAGGAGTAATGTGTTCTCTCCTGTGAGCCTCGCAGCATTTTGGACGACTTACAAACAAGCCAGACCTTTTTCACTAAAACATGTGAGCAGCAGTTGAAATAGATCGGTAACTTGTCTCGCCCAGTGGGAGTGGGCAAGACGCTTGTAAATGTGGACAGACGGCGTGAAAAACACAGTTGGTGTTAATGGAAAAAACCATTTCTACTCTGTTTACGTTAGCATGTTAGCCTCGTTAACCGGATGCTACTGAGACAGGACCAGCAGATACATTTCCAAGCACAAGGAATAATCCATGCTGACATTTGACCTGTTTTGGGGTCACAAAAATACACTCAAACAAGAAGTGTCAAAAAGCTTTGTTTTTATTGGAGAGCTACTTTTATAAAACAGAAATGGCAGAGAGCTACTCCTTTCAGCCGTTGTACTACAATCGTAGTCTATATAATAACTACAGCCAATCCACGCACAGTATCCCTGCAGTAAGGTAAACATTTATAGTTCAAATAGACATGACTGAAAAGTGAAAGATTAAAGCAGGGGTCTCCAACTTTTTTTGATTGGAGAGCTACTTTTATAAAAACAGTCATAATACAATTGTAGTCTATATACTACCTTCAGCCAATCCTGGAGAATACACATCAACAATATACCATTAAACCGTACAATCCCTGCATTAAGGACAGGATTCATAGTTAAAACAGACATGTATCGACTCAAAAGTGAATCATTCTGGATCCGTCCGTCCGTTTTCTTCCGCGTTTTCTTCCGCTTCATCCGTTGCCGGGTCGCGGGTCGCATTCTGGATCATTTGTAAACATTTTGAATTATGTGGGGAGCTACCTAAAATGGGGTGGCGAGCTACTGGTAACTCACAAGCCACACGTTGGAGACCTCGGTGTTAATGTCTTGAACCCCTTCCTCTCTGAAAGAGAGCCCCGAGCCACAAGTTGGAGACCCCTGGACGAGGTGAAGGGTGTCCAAACTTTATCTTTGGCCTTAAAAACAGAGGGACCTTCATTTTTCCTCAAACATTTTGGAGGTCATTGCATGCTGAGTGGACAACACTCTCGCCTCTCAGCAAGAAGGTCCTGGGTTTGAATCCTGGTCGGAACAGGGTCTTTCTGAGTGGAGTTTGCATGTTCTCCCCGTGCCTGAGAAGGTTTCCTCCGAGTGCTCCGGTTTACCCTACCACTAAAAACATGCTCACTAGGTTAAATCCTCCAGCTCTGGTCCTGACCAAGAGCATCAACATCTGGACATGGGTTCCCGGGCGCTGTTACTACGGCGACCACTGCTCCTGACGTAAGCCTTAGTGGCATCAGGACGGGTCAAATGCAGAGGATTGAATTGCCCGGGGATTAATAAAGTGCACCTTTACCTTTCCTTTGTGTCTTTAGGAGGCTATTTCATCTTTTAGTTTTTTAGTTCAGATGAATGGATTATAACACTAGCATCATTCTCCTGTTGTTGTACTTTTACTGTGTTTGCAGAAAGTCCTGTCCTCGCACACACTCGGAGCTGCAGGGACTGGATGTGACGCAGCTGCAGCAGTAGTAGCACGTGTGGCCCGTTCGCTCGGATACAAGCAGACAGCCGACCAATCACATCGCTCCGTCAGTGTCCTCCTCTCCTCCATCTCTGCTCCTGTCTTTTCACATCGCTCTGTTCCCGGCTCCATCCCATCCTTGCTTCCCCCACACGCTCTCCTGTCTCTGGACCTCTGTGTGAAACTGTCACCGCCTCATCCATCATCGCCGCAGACCCTGTGAGTTTAACCCTTTGTCGGCCGAGGGTCTGTCGGGAGCTGCAGGTTTTCGTGTTCACCGCAGCGGCTCCGTGCGACTCACTCTGAAGGCTGCAGCATTGGTCACGATCTGCACAAAATCCTACTGAGGAGCTGGAAGAATTCAAAGGATGTTTGTAAACCATAATGTGTATCTGCAAAGGCTTCCCAAAAACCTGCAAAAACACACACTAATTATTATAGTAGTAATGACTGCACACACAACACATCTATTATCAGTTCAAGAGTTCTGTTTTTAACCAAGATGTAAATATTGACAGGTTAGGGCCTGAGTCCCAGCAGGAGGCCAGTCCCTGTGCTCCTCAGAGTCCCAGCAGGAGGCCAGTCCCTGTGCTCCTCAGAGTCCCAGCAGGAGGCCAGTCCCTGTGCTCCTCAGAGTCCCAGCAGGAGGCCAGTCCCTGTGCTCCTCAGAGTCCCAGCAGGAGGCCAGTCCCTGTGCTCCTCAGAGTCCCAGCAGGAGGCCAGTCCCTGTGCTCCTCAGAGTCCCAGCAGGAGGCCAGTCCCTGTGCTCCTCAGAGTCCCAGCAGGAGGCCAGTCCCTGTGCTCCTCCGAGTCCCAGCAGGAGGCCAGTCCCTGTGCTCCTCCGAGTCCCAACAGGAGGCCAGTCCCTGTGCTCCTCAGAGTCCCAGTAGGAGGCCAGTCCCTGTGCTCCTCCGAGTCCCAGCAGGAGGCCAGTCCCTGTGCTCCTCCGAGTCCCAACAGGAGGCCAGTCCCTGTGCTCCTCAGAGTCCCAGCAGGAGGCCAGTCCCTGTGCTCCTCAGAGTCCCAGCAGGAGGCCAGTCCCTGTGCTCCTCCGAGTCCCAACAGGAAGTCAGTCCCTGTGCTCCTCAGAGTCCCAGCAGGAGACCAGTCCCTGTGCTCCTCAGAGTCCCAGCAGGAGACCAGTCCCTGTGCTCCTCAGAGTCCCCGCAGGAGGCCAGTCCCTGTGCTCCTCAGAGTCCCAGCAGGAGGCCAGTCCCTGTGCTCCTCAGAGTCCCAGCAGGAGGCCAGTCCCTGTGCTCCTCAGAGTCCCAGCAGGAGGCCAGTCCCTGTGCTCCTCCGAGTCCCAACAGGAGGCTAGTCCCTGTGCTCCTCAGAGTCCCAGCAGGAGGCCAGTCCCTGTGCTCCTCCGAGTCCCAGCAGGAGGCCAGTCCCTGTGCTCCTCCGAGTCCCAGCAGGAGGCCAGTCCCTGTGCTCCTCCGAGTCCCAGCAGGAGGCCAGTCCCTGTGCTCCTCAGAGTCCCAGCAGGAGTCCAGTCCCTGTGCTCCTCAGAGTCCCAGCAGGAGGCCAGTCCCTGTGCTCCTCAGAGTCCCAGCAGGAGTCCAGTCCCTGTGCTCCTCAGAGTCCCAGCAGGAGGCCAGTCCCTGTGCTCCTCAGAGTCCCAGCAGGAGGTCAGTCCCTGTGCTCCTCAGAGTCCCAACAGGAGGCCAGTCCCTGTGCTCCTCAGAGTCCCAGCAGGAGGCCAGTCCCTGTGCTCCTCAGAGTCCCAGAAGGAGTCCAGTCCCTGTGATCCTCAGAGTCCCAGCAGGAGGTCAGTCCCTGTGCTCCTCAGAGTCCCAACAGGAGGCCAGTCCCTGTGCTCCTCAGAGTCCCAGCAGGAGTCCAGTCCCTGTGCTCCTCAGAGTCCCAGCAGGAGGCCAGTCCCTGTGCTCCTCAGAGTCCCAGCAGGAGGCCAGTCCCTGTGCTCCTCAGAGTCCCAGCAGGAGGTCAGTCCCTGTGCTCCTCAGAGTCCCAGCAGGAGGCCAGTCCCTGTGCTCCTCAGAGTCCCAGCAGGAGGCCAGTCCCTGTGCTCCTCAGAGTCCCAGCAGGAGGCCAGTCCCTGTGCTCCTCAGAGTCCCAGCAGGAGGTCAGTCCCTGTGCTCCTCAGAGTCCCAGCAGGAGGCCAGTCCCTGTGCTCCTCAGAGTCCCAGCAGGAGGCCAGTCCCTGTGCTCCTCAGAGTCCCAGCAGGAGGCCAGTCCCTGTGCTCCTCAAAGTCCCAGCAGGAGGCCAGTCCCTGTGCTCCTCAGAGTCCCAGCAGGAGGTCAGTCCCTGTGCTCCTCAGAGTCCCAACAGGAGGCCAGTCCCTGTGCTCCTCAGAGTCCCAGCAGGAGGCCAGTCCCTGTGCTCCTCAGAGTCCCAGCAGGAGGCCAGTCCCTGTGCTCCTCAGAGTCCCAGCAGGAGGCCAGTCCCTGTGCTCCTCAGAGTCCCAGCAGGAGGCCAGGTCTTGTTAACTACCATCGGTAAATACAAATGACATTGGTCGATAGTGGCGCGTGCAAAGAGTCACCAGTAGAGGGCGTCTGTGCACTTTCCTCAGTAGCAGAAACACAGAAGATGGCGGTGGTCGTGTGGCGATATTTTACAGAATCAGAAAGATGATCAGTGAGATGTCAAGATGGAGGACTGCTAGACAATCCGTTACCGCAAAGAATCTCGTTGGACAGTTGAAAAGCCACCAAGAAAGCACAAACCTAGCAAGTGATAAATAACAACAAAAAACCTAGGCCAAGTTATGTTAATTATCGGTATCGGCCAAAAATTTCACAATCGGTCCATTCCTACAAAAAATTGATTCTCTCTCGTCCTGGGAGCCTCCAGTTTGACTTTCCAAGACTTATTTTTAAATTTGAGTTTGTTTTGACCCTTTCTTGTCCCCATAATGTCCGATAATCTCTGTCATAAAGCCATCGTCTTCTTTCCTACAATAACACCACAGTAATAACACAGAATCTGTATGAATGTAAACGTCAGAAACAAGGTCACATGACGTCTGTGCAGCTCATGTGGGTCGATCCATATCCTGCATGTTTTACTACAGACGCAACAGGAATCCATACCGTGGATGTAAACAAGAGGAGAGAGAGAGAGACAGACAGAGAGAGGGAGAGAGAGACAAAGAGAGAGAGAGAGACAGGGAGAGAGAGAGAGAGGGAGAGAGAGACAGAGAGAGGGAAAGAGAGACACAAATAAAGAGAGAGAGAGACAGGGAGAGAGAGACAGAGAGGGAGAGAGAGAGGCAAAGAGACAGGGAGAGAGAGAGAGAGACAGACAGAGAGCGACAGAGAGGGAGAGAGAGAGGCAAAGAGACGAGAGAGAGAGAGAGAAGGAGCGACAGAGAGGGAGAGAGAGAGGCAAAGAGACAGGGAGAGAGAGAGAGACAGGGAGAGAGAGAGAAAAAGAGAGAGAGAGAAGGAGCGACAGAGAGGTAGAGAGAGAGGCAAAGAGACAAGGAGAGAGAGAGACAGACAGAGAGAGCGACAGAGAGGGAGAGAGAGAGGCAAAGAGACAAGGAGAGAGAGAGAGAGAGACAGGGAGAGGGAGAGAGAGACAAAGAGCGAGAGAGAGAGACAGGGAGAGAGAGACAGAGAGAGGGAGAGAGAGACAAAGAGCGAGAGAGACAGGGAGAGAGAGACAGACAGAGAGAGCGACAGAGAGGGAGAGAGAGAGGCAAAGAGACGAGAGAGAGAGAGACAGGGAGAGAGAGAGAGAGAAGGAGCGACATAGAGGGAGAGAGAGAGGCAAAGAGACAAGGAGAGAGAGAGAGACAGGGAGAGAGAGAGAGACAAAGAGAGAGACAGAGAGGGAGAGAGAGAGGGAAAGAGACAAGGAGAGAGCGACAGAGAGGCAGAGAGAGAGGCAAAGAGACAAGAGAGAATGACAGAGACAAGGAGAGAGAGAGAGAGACAGAGAAAGAGAGCGAGGGAGAGAGAGAGAGAGAGATACACACACACACATACTTTATTGATCCCTGTAGGACAAGTTCAGGAAACAAAGTAAAATGCTAAATGCTTCATTAGCATTTTTTAAAAGTTTGCATTCCTCCAGTGGGTTTTCACCCTCCAGACAGGGCCTTTCTGAGTGGAGTTTGCATATTCTCCCTGTGTCTGCGTAGGTTTCCTCCGGGTGCTCCAGTTTCCAATTCCGTTAAAAACACGTACAATAGTGTGTGTTTATCGTCTTGCTTCTGGGGAGAATGGAAAACTACTACACTCAAAATTGGTAAGCGATTATTGTTTGACCTTAGTCTGTGAAGTGCGCTATAGATATAAAAATACATACTTACCTAAATTGACTACAACAAATGAAGAGTACCCATAACGTCAATTAGAAAAGCTCGAAAAATGTCCTTAAAAGTTTAATTTTGGATAAATATAAACCATGCACAGTCCATACATAGCCAGTTATACAGAGGACTGAGGGGAGAGCAATGGCGGCGCAAAACTCAACCTCAAATAACTCAAGCCAACACGTTTTCCCATGTATTTTTTAACTGTAAATGACCAATAAATCTAGACTTGAATCTTGAATTGTCATGAATCATAATTGTACGTTACACATGACAGCTAGCGCCCGCCTAGTGCCTCCGAAACCGCCGTCGTGTATAAAAAGCGTCACGTTTTGGTCGACTCCCTGTGATTTAGCGACACATACTCGGAGCTAATCCATCTCCCTCACACTGCGCCGGGGGAAGGGCCGGCGTCGCCACTCCGCTCTCCGCTGACACTTTTATTCTCCAGGTCATTATTTACACGGCTATAATTCTGGCCGTAATATTCACGTGTCTGAGAGCGGCGTGTTCCTGATGAAATGAAAACAGGTGTCAAGGGCCCTTTAACTTTGAAATAGACCCTTTGGACACGCCCCGAGAAGCTTGAAAAACTGCACTATCTCAAAAGACCTTTTTCTTACCGGACGCTTGCATCGCTGTGTCACATGATCTGGGATTTGGGGTTAAAGTAGCCGTATGTAAGGGCCCTAATCTGTCATCGTTAAAGGGCCCTAATCTGTCATCGTTAAAGGGCCCTAATCTGTCATCATTAAAGGGCCCTAATCTGTCATCATTAGAGGGCCCTAATCTGTCATCATTAAAGGGCCCTACTCTGTCATCATTAAAGGGCCCTAATCTGTCATAATTAAAGGGCCCTAATCTGTCGTCATTAAAGGGCCCTAATCTGTCGTCATTAAAGGGCCCTAAACTGTCATCATTAAAGGGCCCTAATCTGTCATCATTAAAGGGCCCTACTCTGTCATCATTAAAGGGCCCTAATCTGTCATAATTAAAGGGCCCTAATCTGTCATCATTAAAGGGCCCTAATCTGTCGTCATTAAAGGGCCCTAAACTGTCATCATTAAAGGGCCCTAATCTGTCATCGTTAAAGGGCCCTAATCTGTCATCATTAAAGGGCCCTAATCTGTCATCATTAGAGGGCCCTAATCTGTCATCATTAAAGGGCCCTACTCTGTCATCATTAAAGGGCCCTAATCTGTCATAATTAAAGGGCCCTAATCTGTCGTCATTAAAGGGCCCTAATCTGTCGTCATTAAAGGGCCCTAAACTGTCATAATTAAAGGGCCCTAATCTGTCATCATTAAAGGGCCCTACTCTGTCATCATTAAAGGGCCCTAATCTGTCATAATTAAAGGGCCCTAATCTGTCATCATTAAAGGGCCCTAATCTGTCGTCATTAAAGGGCCCTAAACTGTCATCATTAAAGGGCCCTAATCTGTCATCATTAAAGGGCCCTACTCTGTCGTCATTAAAGGGCCCTAATCTGTCGTCATTAAAGGGCCCTAATCTGTCATCATTAAAGGGCCCTAATCTGTCATCATTAAAGGGCCCTACTCTGTCATCATTAAAGGGCCCTAATCTGTCATAATTAAAGGGCCCTAATCTGTCATCATTAAAGGGCCCTAATCTGTCGTCATTAAAGGGCCCTAAACTGTCATCATTAAAGGGCCCTAATCTGTCATCATTAAAGGGCCCTACTCTGTCGTCATTAAAGGGCCCTAATCTGTCGTCATTAAAGGGCCCTAATCTGTCATCATTAAAGGGCCCTAATCTTTTTTTTTTTTTTTTTTTATCTTTATTTGAATTGGGACAGTGCACATTCATCAACATGTGTTTTTAACATGTAAATGTGCCAGAGTTAGCCATGTAGGCTAATTTTCATCCGTAGTCCCATGGCAGGTTGATATTAAGACAGATAAAGCATACAACAGGCACACACAGACACACACATACAAACCCACACACAGACACACACCATCACAGAGACATAACAAAACAGGGTATGTAACATTTGGTAAAATATGTAAAATAGATACATTAGCACAGATAAAAGATCAGAGGGACAATACACAAGACACCACAGTTTTCCATACAGCAAAGTATCAATGGTTGTGACTTTAAACCATATGTTCACATTTTTGATTGTCCACAAGCCACTTCTTGACAGAGTTTTTAAAAGTGTGGATTGAGGTCAAGTTCCTCAGTTCTGTTGGGATCGAGTTCCAGGAATGTGCTGCGCGAACTGAGAAGGCAGATTGTCCAAATAAAGTCTTTCTGAATGGGATTTTACAATCTCCTCTGCTTGATGATCGCGTATTTGAGTTTACATTCAGCTGTAGGAACTCCTGCAATGGGGGGGGGGCAAGCCCATTTAGAATTTTATAGACCATAATTACGTCTGAATACATTATCAAATTTTCCCACTTCAAAAAATGATGTTTGGTAAAGACTTTGCAATAGTGATATTGGATCTGTCATAATAAGCTGCTCTTTCTACTTTTCCACTACATGTTTTGGTCTCTCGAGCTCGAAGCTACTGGCTCTGCGGTGAAAGCTGATTGGAGGAAACTCAACTCAAGGCCAAAGATGGACTCTCTCTCATAACTCACAGACTCTCAGTTCACCAGGTGCGGGACTCCCCCCTCCTACTACACTGTCTGCCTCTCTCTCTTTCAGTGTATGGTGGTCTCCCCCCCACCCCCCACCCACACCCCCCTCTGAGGCTGGTCGGAGGAGCAATGTCCCATCAAAAAGATCTGCATGTTTTCTGCATGCACTGTTTCCATCAAATAATGTCTGTTGAAATATATGGTTTTTTTGCTCTCTGCTGTTGAATAACTGTCAAAAGGATGAAACCATTATTTTTCTTCTTCTTCTCCTCCTTCTTCTCCTTCTTCTTTTCCTCCTCCTTCTTCTCCTTCTCCCCCTTCTTCTCCTCCTCTTCTTCCTCCTCTTCCTGATCCTCCTCTTCTTCTTCTTCTCCTCCTTCTCCTCCTCCTCCTCTTCTCCTTCTTCTCCTTCTTTCCTCCTCCTCCTGCTCTTCTTCTCCTTCCTCCTCCTCTGATTGTGGACTTCAGGAAGAGCACTGTCCCCCCGCCCCCACCCTCCGTGATGGACTCCCCCATCACCTCTGTGGAGTCCTTCCGTTTCCTGGGCACCACCATCACCCAGGACCTCAAGTGGGAGCCGACCATCAGCTCCCTCATCAAGAAGGCCCAGCAGAGGATGTACTTCCTGCGGCAGCTCAGGAAAGCCAAGCTGCAGTTCTACACGGCCATCATCGAGTCCATCCTCACCTCCTCCATCACCTCCTCCATCACCTCCTCCATCACCTCCATCACCACCTCCTCCATCACCTCCTCCATCACCTCCTCCATCACCTCCTCCATCTCCTCCTCCATCACCTCCTCCATCACCTCCTCCATCACCTTCTCCATCACCTCCTCCATCACCTCCTCCATCACCTCCTCCATCACCTCCTCCATCACCTCCTCCATCACCTTCTCCATCACCTCCTCCATCACCTCCTTCATCACCTCCTCCATCATCTCCTCCAGCACCTCCTCCATCACCTCCTCCAGCACCTCCTCCATCACCTCCTCCATCACCTCCTCCATCACCTCCTCCATCATCTCCTCCATCACCTCCTCATCACGGGCAGCACGGTGGCTGAGTGGATAGCACTCTCGCCTCTCAGCAAGAAGGTCTTGGGTTCGAATCCCGGTCGGACCAGGGCCTTTCTGAGTGGAGTTTGCATGTTCTCCCCGTGTCTGCGTAGGTTTCCTCCGGGTGCTCCGGTTTCCCCTACCACTAAAAATATGTCCAATAGTTCTGGAATGCGCCTCCTGTACTGGCCCCGCTCCCATCTCTGTGTGGAGTGAGAGACAAATGCCCAAAAATTAACAATTGTAAACCGCTTTGAGACTCAGATCTGTGAAAGGCGGTATATAAATAAAAACTTACTAACTTACTCATCACCTCCTCCATCACCTCCTCCATCACCTCCTCATCACTTCCTCATCACTTCCTCCATCACCTCCTCCATCACCTCCTCCATCACCTCCTCCATCACCTCCACCATCACCTCCACCTCCTCCATCACCTCCTCCATCACCTCCTCCATCACCTCCTCCATCACCGTGTGGTTCGCTGGAGCCACAGTCAGGGACAAACAGAGACTACAGTGCATTGTGCGCTCTGCAGAGGAAGTGATCGGCCGCAGCCTTCCATCGCTGCAGGACCTGTACGTCGCCCGAGCTCCAGGCCGGGCTGGTCGTATCACAGCCGACCCCTCTCACCTGCATATGGACTATTCCAACCACTCCCCTCTCACCTGCACATGGACTATTCCAACCACTCCCCTCTCACCTGCACATGGACTATTCCAACCACTCCCCTCTCACCCTGCACATGGACTATTCCAACCACTCCCCTCTCACCTGCATATGGACTATTCCAACCACCTCCCCTCTCACCTGCACATGGACTATTCCAACCACTCCCCTCTCACCTGCACATGGACTATTCCAACCACTCCCCTCTCACCCTGCACATGGACTATTCCAACCACTCCCCTCTCACCTGCACATGGACTATTCCAACCACTCCCCTCTCACCTGCACATGGACTATTCCAACCACTCCCCTCTCACCTGCACATGGACTATTCCAACCACTCCCCTCTCACCTGCACATGGACTATTCCAACCACTCCCCTCTCACCTGCACATGGACTATTCCAACCACTCCCCTCAGGCAGGAGGCTGCGGTCCATCAGGACTAGAACCTCCCGCCACAAGAACAGTTTCTTCCCCTCTGCTGTTGGACTCTTGAACACTTCTTAACCTGTCCCCCCGCCCTTTATAAAGTCACTTTACTGCCCATCATACGTCACTTTACTTCACTGTACTGCTGTCACCTTACATTGTGTGCACCATGTGCACTTGTATATTGTAAATAGTAACTGTAACTCTATTTTAATTTTACATTTATTCCTTAGAAGTGTTTTTTATTCTTTATTTGTACACTCTAAAAAAAAATGCATTGGCAAAACTTAATAAAATTGAGGCAGCATTTTGCATGCATCTTTTTAAGTTTTGCGAACAAGACTGTGTTTTAAGTATTCTTTGTAAGTCTTTTATCATTGGTCCAGCACAATTTTTTCAATACCACCAACTTGGATAATTGAGTTATAAAGACACTTTGTAAAGTATATTCAGCAAGTGTTTTAGCATCAGTTCAACTTAATTTTAACAATACCACCAACTTAAATAATTACATTGAAAATAAATCTTTTTGAGTATATTCAACAAGTGGTTTTCAGTCAGGAATATGTAATCTTTATTCAAATACCATCTTTCAAAGATTAGATTCACAAAACGGTTCACAATTGTTAATTTCAGGCAGTAGTCTCTCACTCCACATATATATGAGAGTGGGCCAGCACAGTCACTGGTAAACATGTCCACCTTAAAG
This sequence comes from Knipowitschia caucasica, assembly GCA_964034765.1. Classification (NCBI taxonomy): domain Eukaryota; kingdom Metazoa; phylum Chordata; class Actinopteri; order Gobiiformes; family Gobiidae; genus Knipowitschia; species Knipowitschia caucasica. The sequence goes on from OZ035830.1 coordinate 42,926,733, forward strand.
TATCTGTTCAAAATTGAAGGGTGACACAGGGAGTATAGGACTGCTTTGGCTTGGCCCTCTCGATCATGGTTGATAAAAATAAATACAATTACTTATTTGGTCAAATTAGTTTATTCAGAATGTTGCTCAAGTATTTTGCTTTAGGACTTGCTTCATATTCAGTTTTAAAATTAATGCTCAAATGTAGAATTTTTAAGAAGTTTATATTTTTCGCTGCAATGCATTCTGGGTAGCGTCACTGCTTCGCCACATTTTGTTTTCAATCAACACAATATATTTATTTTGAATCAACTCAATATATTTATTTTGAATCAACTCAATATATTTGTTTTTTCATTAATGGGCCACCAGGCTTACAAGAGGATTTTCATGTTGAGCAAACTCAATACTTCTCCGTTGTCCAGTTATGCCAGAATATCAAGTTCAAATTTGTTACAAAAATGAGTTAGGATTCTTGTATTAACTTTTAATTGAGACCGACATGTTTAAAATGAGTTGCGACCACACTAATTTAAGTAAAACTGGCAAAAATCTATTATTGAGTTTAGTTTAGTATGTATTTTGAGTTCAAAATACTAACCACCTGAATCATTTCTTTGAGTGTACAATTTCCAAGTCTGTGACCTCCTGTTACTTACGTGGCAATAAAAATGATTCTGATTCTCCTCTTCTTCTTCTTCTTCTTCTCCTTCCTCCTGCTCTTCCGCTTCTTCTCTCCTCTCTGTGGTTTCGGATCAGAATCTGGGGCCCAAAGGGTTAACCCAGTTTGTTGTTTGCTTCTTGTGTTTGGCACAGCTGTTATTTCTGCTCCATTTGGTCCTGGTACACCTCGGTCACCTAAAACATCTGGGGCGACACTGTTCCTGCAGGATTTGTTTGAATCGATGTGAAACGTGTAAATTATAATAGTTTTGTTGTTCTAACACATGGTTATTGGATCGTCACTTTGGCCATTTACTTTATTATCTCTTAAAGTCCCCGGATATTTATGAACATTTATGTACTTTTGTCATCGGGATACCACCACCTCCTCTGTGTTATCATTCTATGTGGTTGGAGCAGGACAGGTCACAGCAGCAGAGGTGGAGTATCCTCTGGGTGGAGCAGGACAGGTCACAGCAGCAGAGGTGGAGTAGCCTCTGGGTGGAGCAGGACGGGTCACAGCAGCAGAGGTGGAGTAGCCTCTGGGTGGAGCAGGACAGGTCACAGCAGCAGAGGTGGAGTAGCCTCTGGGTGGAGCAGGACGGGTCACAGCAGCAGAGGTGGAGTAGCCTCTGGGTGGAGCAGGACAGGTCACAGCCGCAGAGGTGGAGTATCCTCTGGGTGGAGCAGGACAGGTCACAGCAGCAGAGGTGGAGTAGCCTCTGGGTGGAGCAGGACAGGTCACAAGGTGGAGTAGCCGCTCAGTTCAGAACATTTTCTCTGCTCTAGTCCAAAGTAAAATGCTGAAAGCTTCATTAGCATTTTTCAAAAAGTTAGCATTCCTCCAGTGGATTTTCATCTGATCCACTTGGTTAGGACCATAAATCGGCCCCGCTTCGGTCTGGACCAGTGTAAAACCATGAAAACTGTGCTGCAGCACAATCACAGGTAGAAAAAAGCAAACAAAATAATAACAGTAAAGCACAAAACAACAACTGTTTCAGAGCTATTCAGGACCTGCTGCCGTTTTCCAGCGCCTTCAAAAGTGATTTAAGGCAATACCCAGGGACCATCAACAGAGATGAGGGGGCCTTCACCTTGGCTCACACTTGGGACTCACTTCTCCAGAGGCCACAGCCAACAGCAGGGGGTGGGGTCAGCGGGGGCTGGGGTCAGCAGGGGGCGGGGTCTGCAGGGGCTGGGGGCAGCAGGGGGCGGGGTCTGCAGGGGGTGGGGTCAGCGTCAGCAGGGGGCGGGGTCCGGTAACAACAGCTGTTACAAATTACATCCTTTGTTTTTTATTTAAATAACCTTTTAAAAACACTTTGTGTGCAGGGCAGGGCCTGGTTAGTGCTGTGATGGGAGACGTCTAGGAAGACCTTGGGTAATCATAGGCAAGGCACTTACATTGCCTAGAATGAGTGAGTAAATGGCTTGTGTCGGGAGGGGCCGATGGCACAGACTGGTTGCCTCGCTTCTGTCAGTGTGCCCCAGGGCAGCTGTGGCTACAGTAGTAGTTTATCACCACTGTGTTTGGAGAGAAATAATAATGATGTGAAGCGTCTTTGAGAGTCCTGAAAAGTGCTGAATAAAACGAATGCATTTATTTCCTTTCTGTTTCCTTTTTGTTTATTTTTGTTAACGTTGCCGTTGTTGTCCTGGACCTGTGTATAATTTCTCAAACATCCATGAATTATCTCAAAACATAAAATGTAAAATAGTGTATCGTTCACATAATCAGGACACATCACCTCTGAGTGTGTCTTTGTGTTGCTATTTGCAGTAAATGTGTGTACTCCTGCCCCGGCGTATGTAAGAATGCAGATGATTGTTGCCGAATCTCGCTTCTCTGTCCTACTTTTCTGCAGTTTTGATTTCTGGCTTCGTTCAAAGCTCCATTTTTAAAGACGCACCGCAGATCAGAGAGCAACACTTTACACAACCTCAGTCACTTCACCGTCCTGCGGGATCCACACACACACACACACACACATGCACACACAGGGAGACACACACACACACATCAAACACACAGGGGCAATCACACACACACACACACATAGACACACACAAATATATACTTAATTGCACACAAGCACACACATTTATAGGGAGACGCACACACATGATACACACAGGGAGACACACACACGCACATCAAACACACAGGGGCAATCACACACACACACACATAGACACACACAAATATATACTTAATTGCACACAAGCACACACATGTATAGGGAGACGCACACACATGATACACACAGGGAGACACACACACGCACACACATATATAGGGGCACGCACACCCACACACACACACACACACACACACACAGGGGCAATCATACACACACACATGCGGAAACGCAGGGACACAAATATATACACATACAGGGAAACACACACATACACATAAATACACACACACATGTTACACTAACACACAGGGACAATCACACACACACACAGTCACACATGCGGATTATAAGTGGACACACACAAATATATACGTAAATGCACACAAGCACATACTGTATATACATACACATACAGGTAAACACACCCGGGCACACATAGCTATATACAACACAATCACACACATGTATAGGGAGACGCACACATGATGCACACAAATAAACAAACAAATGCACACAAGCACATAGTACACACACAGAGACACACTTACACATTGAAATATACATACACACAATAACACACAACAGGACACACAAGCACACAGGGAAACACATAGACACACACACATGCACACACAGACACATGCAAAGGCACACACACAAATCTACACACAGAATTGCAGACAAGCACGTACAAACACATGCACACAAAAACACATACACATTAAAATAAGCATACACACACACAAGCACACAGGGAAACACACAGACACACAATGGCGAATCGACACACTACTGTTGTGATTTAGTGTCATACAAAACACACACAAAAGAATGAAACCGTATATTCCCAAGTCCCGTTGTCATGGCAACCCACAGAGAGTTCCCCACAGATCTGCTTACGTAACACACTCACTGATACAAATAACACACAATCGACCTTTCACTGTGCGACACATTCACTCATTCATTCAATAACGCCGCACTAAACCTGTCTGCGTCCTGACAAATCACACCTTCGTTTACATACACACAAACTCCCGCGGATCCCACAATAATTATCGACTACGGCGCCGTCAAACGAACAGTGATTAAAGTCGGTCTGCGGGGCACGGTGCAGGACTGGCTCGGGGAGGTATTGGCGTGCGCTGTGAGGGTCAGGGCCTGGGTCTGTGGCCTGTTTCATACACGAGAGCGGCCTATCGATCACAAAGCAGATGATGGCAGCGGGTCGATAAAACTCACACTGGGGGATGTCACGGCAGAAGACACAGCTCATGTTTTGGGTTGGGACCAGTGTGGGGGCGGGTGACGTACTTGCAATACCACTCCGGGCCTGTGGGGGCGTAAACAGAAGGAGAATAACCCAATGCTTTTGTACGGAGTCTTTCTGGTTCTCGGAAATATCTTTAAAGGATGGTCCAAAAGTGGCTCTTGGTCCAAAAGTAGCTCTTGGTCCAAAAGTGGTTCTTGGTCCAAAAGTGGCTCTTGGTCCAAAAGTGGGTCTTGGTCCAAAAGTGGCTCTTGGTCCAAAAGTGGCTCTTGGTCCAAAAGTGGCTCTTGGTCCAAAAGTCAGTTTTATTTATCCCTAAATCACAGCAGCAGTCGTCTCAGAGGAGTTTACAAGGTTTTCCGTTCTCCACCAACAGATTAGAGCAGGGGTTCCCAAAGTTTTTAGCCCGCGACCCCCGTGATAAATGCGATGCTCCCCCGTGACCCCCCAACTTCTCAGTCCTTCCCGTTGCATAAAATGAGCACGCATTTCCTTGATTCGGAGGAACGCTTTGTACACATATCACACGTCATGTAAAGTGTAGAGACTCGCGCCCAAATCAGCAAAGACCGTCCGCAAAACACAAGGAGACGAGCGTGACGGCGCGTAACGAGCTGCACTTGCCAGCCCAAAATAAGAGCCTTGGGTATTACCAGTGTGGTAATACCCAACACCAGTGTGGGCGGGTCACGGCTCAAAAGTGACCAAAATGACGTGTGCTGACATGCTGCAATACCACCCCAGGCCTGTGGGGGTGGACCCGGAATAAGAATTATCCAATGCTAACATATAGCATCTTCTTACCTCTCGTAAACGTCTTTACAGGATGGTCCAAAAGTGTCTCTTGGCCCAAAGCTCCGTTCCACATGTGTGTCAATGCTGAGTGTTCTGGACCAGTCTAGTTTAGTCGCTGTGGACTTTAGAAGTCACTCGTTTAATTGAATGGAGCTCTCTCGCAGCTGACGCATGCACAGATGTGTTTTTCCACCATTTTCTTGTGGGCGGGACCACTCGCGGCCATTTTGGATAGCTCCAGTAGAGCAGTATTTTTGGCCCATTTGAACGGCGGAGATAGGCCTGACTCTGTCCGTTAATATTTACAGTCTATGGATGTGACGCAGCAGAGGTGGTTTTTATCTTAATCTGACACATTCTGACTGTGTTAAAACTATTCTGCAACAGGACAAAGCAATTTAGTTTTATTTCAAGAACTGATTCTTTATTTCCTCATTCCAAGTGAGACTTTTCTGTATATTTTTAAAACAAGATCATTTTGCTTTGTCTCATTGGAGTAAGTAATCTTTATTTACAGTTTATAAACCGCCTTTCACAGACCAGAGTCACAAAGCGGTTTACAATTGATATTTATATGTTTTTTTGGCCATTAGTCTGTCACTCCACACAGAGATGGGTGCAGGGACGTGCAGTCAGGGGAGGCAGGGGAGGCAGAGCCTCACCTGCCATTATTGGAAACTAATAATTATTTTAGTTTAAATATATAATTTATATCCACTGTCCTATGCTTTTAATGTATATTCGGCACGGTTCCCATCAGTTTTGATCATTTCTGAAGTCAAAATCGCCGAAATCCCGTTATTCCTATTCAAAGAGACGAGGTGAGGCAGCGCTCCTGCGTGCCTCACCTCAGACCGCTCCCTCACAGTGTGTGTGTGTGTGTCTGAGTGCACTCAGCTCGTGCAGTTGATATATCACCGTTTGTTTCAAATATCCTGCTTTAAAAACATTTTTTAAACTCCTCTTAGTGTTTAGTAGTGTATTGCACGTATGTGTGTACAATTTATATTTAGTTTAAGTCTTTTGATCGTAGATGAACACACAAGGAAAAAGCTTGGCGTGAGGCAGGCGGTATCTGTGCCTCACCGCTAGGGGTGATAGTGAGCATAAAGTTCATACCAGAGTTGCTAACAAACAATCAGCCCAAAATGCTATTTCTTTTGCTGGAAAATGGATGATTTGAATGAAGATTTTTTTTCTCAATTGGACTTTCAAACAAAGAAAGAATTAATATAGACTGGGAGACCACCACTGGACTTACGAGGTTAGTCCGGCTGCGGGGGAGGAGTTTGTTAATCTGTGTTTTATGTTGAACATTGACAGATACCGGCAAAGTAGTGCTGTTCCGAAAAACACTGATTCAAACACTGCTCAAGAGTTCTGCAACTTGTTTAAATTATTGATTATGTTCCTCGCGTCTCTCTCTCCTCGCGTCTCTCTCTCCTCGCGTCTCTCTCTCCTCGCGTCTCTGTCTCTCTGCTCGCTCGCGTCAGGGGAGGCAGGGGAGGCAGAGCCTCACCTGCCATTATTGGAAACTAATAATTATTTTAGTTTAAATATATAATTTATATCCACTGTCCTATGCTTTTAATGTATATTCGGCACGGTTCCCATCAGTTTTGATCATTTCTGAAGTCAAAATCGCCGAAATCCCGTTATTCCTATTCAAAGAGACGAGGTGAGGCAGCGCTCCTGCGTGCCTCACCCCAGACCGCTCCCTCACAGTGTGTGTGTGTGTGTCTGAGTGCACTCAGCTCGTGCAGTTGATATATCACCGTTTGTTTCAAATATCCTGCTTTAAAAACATTTTTTAAACTCCTCTTAGTGTTTAGTAGTGTATTGCACGTATGTGTGTACAATTTATATTTAGTTTAAGTTCTTTTGATCGTAGATGAACACACAAGGAAAAAGCTTGGCGTGAGGCAGGCGGTATCTGTGCCTCACCGCTAGGGGTGATAGTGAGCATAAAGTTCATACCAGAGTTGCTAACAAACAATCAGCCCAAAATGCTATTTCTTTTGCTGGAAAATGGATGATTTGAATGAAGATTTTTTTTCTCAATTGGACTTTCAAACAAAGAAAGAATTAATATAGACTGGGAGACCACCACTGGACTTACGAGGTTAGTCCGGCTGCGGGGGAGGAGTTTGTTAATCTGTGTTTTATGTTGAACATTGACAGATACCGGCAAAGTAGTGCTTTTCCGAAAAACACTGATTCAAACACTGCTCAAGAGTTCTGCAACTTGTTTAAATTATTGTTTATGTTCCTCGCGTCTCTCTCTCCTCGCGTCTCTCTCTCCTCGCGTCTCCGTCTCTCTCTGCTCCTCGCGTCTCCGTCTCTCTGCTCGTCTCTCTGCTCCTCTCTGTCTCTCTCTGCTCCTCTCTCCTCGCGTCTCTCTCTCCTCGCGTCTCCGTCTCTCTCTGTCTCTCTCTGCTCCTCTCTCCTCGCGTCTCTCTCTCCTCGCGTCTCTCTCTCTCTCTGCTCCTCGCGTCTCTCTCTCTCTCTGCTCCTCGCGTCTCCGTCTCTCTGCTCCTCTCTGTCTCTCTCTGCTCCTCTCTCCTCGCGTCTCTCTGCTCCTCTCCGTCTCTCTCTGCTCCTCGCGTCTCCGTCTCTCTGCTCCTCTCTGTCTCTCTCTGCTCCTCTCTCCTTGCGTCTCTCTCTCCTCGCGTCTCTCGCACCTGCGCTTCTTAAAGATGTTTGATGCGGAGCAGAGTCAGCAGCTAGATTTGTTGTGAGATTATTAAAAGAAGCTGGTTCTCTTATCTTTACAGTATATAAAGTTTGTGGATGTCATTGCATTGGTGATTAAATGCTATTTTATTTGAATAATGATTGTAAATCTGACTTTTAAAGTCAGTGCCTCCCCAATCACAAACCTCACCGCACGTCCCTGGTGGGAAGCGCCAGTGACACTTGGAGAGGGGTGATCGGGAAGAGCGGCCCCCCTGATCTGAACCCGAGTGGTGTTCAGTTCTTGGACTTCTGTGCTAGTCACGGTTTGTCCATCACGAACACCATGTTTGAGCACAAGGGTGTCCACCAGTGCACGTGGCACCAGGACACCCTAGGCCGGAGGTCGATGATCGACTTTGTTGTTGTATCATCTGACCTTCGGCCGCGTGTTTCGGACACTCGGGTAAAGAGAGGGGCGGAGCTGTCAACCGATCACCACCTGGTCGTGAGTTGGATCCGCTGGCAGGGGAAGAAGCCGGTCAGACCTGGCAGACCCAAGCGTATAGTGAGGGTCTGCTGGGAACGTCTCGCTGAGACCCCTGTCAGACGGACTTTCAACTCACACCTCCGGGAGAGCTTCTCCCAGGTCCCGGCGGAGGAGGGGGATATTGAGTCTGAGTGGACCATGTTCTCTTCCTCTATCAAAGGTCTCCGGTGGCTGTATGCTAAACGTAGCGCTGGGAGTGCTAGCCGCCATGCTAACTCCAGCCCTCACTTGTTGGTCTTCCCCCTCGTCTGACATTACTGCGCACCTCAATCCCTTTTTCCACTTGACGGACCCTTATTGCCTTTCTTAAAAGTCACACAGTACTTCTGACACCATGTCGTGTTCTGAGGTTGAACAAAGATACGTGGGACAACTGTGTGCTGTTAACATGAGGCTTTACTCAACAGTCTGAATAATGAACCGCACGTGTTACGTCAGGGGCGTCAACAAAGATCATTAGTGAAACAGGATGATACTGTTACATTACAGAATACACCACACCTTCCAATACACACACGGACCAATCACAGCGGAGCTTCCTTGCGGCGACCTTTACGTAGTTAGAAAATTTCGATGCTGCGCGGCAGGCGACGTAAAGCCTAGTTTATACTCGCGCGGCGCGGAGCTTACGGAGGTGACGTGACGTCACTTGCGCAACGCGTTGGTCACCGCAAGGCCCTTACGTTGCCTGCCGCGCAGCATCGACATTTTCTAACTACGTAAGGGTCGCCGCAAGGAAGCTCCGCTGTGATTGGTCCGTGTGTGTGTATTGGAAGGAAGCATGAAGCGGCTGCAGCAGGAGCATGGACGAGGCACTATGGAGCAGAGAGCTTTGTGCTTCGAAGGAAAAGCAGTTTGGGCTCAGAGCCTGATATACAGGAGACAGTGGACTATCTAACATATATATAACTTATATCTAACATATATATAACTTATATCTAACATATATATAACTTATATCTAACATATATATAACTTATATCTAACATATATATAACTTATATCTAACATATATATAACTTATAAACTGTTCCTGTCTTTGTTTGAATCGTAGCTGCTCCTGCACTCGTAAATCGTTCATGTTTGTCTCAGATATTTACCACTATTATTGTTTTGCTGTTTGTGCTGAAAACTATTTAATAATAACTATGTTTCCAACAAGAACTGTGTCTTTATTCACAGCATCACAGTTGAAATGACTTATAAAATAATGAATCCATAAAACTATCACATAAACCTACAGTAGAAACACGTGTAATGAGCTCAAACAGCTTTGTTTGTTATTGTTCTGAAGAGGACAAAGTAGCAGCGTAAATGGGACCGCTCCTGTGTGATCGCCCTCATGTGGTTTGTTGTGGGATTACAACATTCTCCTCAAAACTCCGTAAGGGGAACGCGCCAGTATAACATCAATTGTGCTTACGTAGGTCCACCGCAACCGCTAACGTAAGCCACGCCGCGCAAGTATACACTAGGCTTTAGTGACGACGCATACACTCGCGTACACGCACGCACACACTCATGCGCACGCACACACTTGCGCGCTGTTGGAGGGAGACAGGACGGCAGGAGCCGCGGTCTCGGAGGACTAAACTGAGGCCTGGACTCCACCGGGCGCGTCTCCGTTGACGCGCGTTGGCTGCTGTCCGTCGGACGTCCATAAAAAAGACTAGTGGTCAAACCGGCTGCAGCAGCAGCTCTGGCTGTGCGTTTATCAGCCTGCTTTGTTTTTGTAGGAGACACGTTTGGGCATTGTGTGAATAAATGAATGTTTGGCTGATGGAGGAGTCATGTGTTGTCGGCGTACATGTGTGCGTGTGCGTGAGAGCGCCTGTGTGTGTGTGTGGTGGGAGGCGCGTGTGTGTGCGTGCATGTGTGTTTGGGCCTGTGACCGCAGCGATTATTATGATCCAGCCTCTTCGTTTGTTTTCTATACTTATTTAGCGCGTCATACACTTTTATCGGACCCAACTCGCCTCTCCACGGCTTTAGGCAACAGGCAGCCGCTATAGTTTTAAATAGAAGAAGCGGTGTGTGATTTGAATGAGCTGTGGCTATGATCAGTGCAAAGCACAGCATATTGAAGCATTGAGGACGTCGCGATGGATGAAGCAAAACTTATTGAAAGCAATTGGAAAAAGGGGAGAGAGAAAAGAACTTTAACATATCCTGTATGTGTGTGTGTGTGCGCGGAGAGAGCGCCTCGCAGGTAGAGGGGACAGGGCGAGATGTATGTAAAGATTAACGTATTAACATTATGCGAAAAATAAATGGTAGATGTACGATCAGAAAACAATTATTTAAATTAATACATGAAAAAAATTACACACGTTTGTTAATAATCATTGTCATTAACAAATACTTATAACCAAGGACTACAGCATATATTAATATATTATTCCATTGTATTTTCAATGGAAAACGGACCCGACACTCGTCGACGGAACAAATAAGATTGTTTCTATTTCGTCCGTCCGCGTCCGTTGCACCCTCCGTTGACTGAATACGTCCGACGTGCGTTGGACGGACGCATGCGGAGGCAGTGGAGCCACTTCCATTCACCCTCATGGAGATACGGACGACGGATCCGTCCAAACATGTCCGTTTCATCTCCGTCTCCGTTATTTCCATGAGGGTGAATGGAAGTGGCTCCACTGCCTCCAACATCCGGATTCCATCAACGGAGGGTGCAACGGACGCGGACGGACGAAATAGAAACAATCCTATTTGTTCCGTCGACGAGTGTTGGGTCAGTTTTCCATTGGAAATACAATGAATAATATATATAAATATATTTACAACATTATTAAACATGTATTGATATATGCTGTAGTCCTGGTTATAAGTGTTTGTTAATGACAATGATTATTAACAAACATGTGTAATTTTTTTCATGTATTAATTTAAATAATTGTTTCCTGATCGTACATCTACCATTTATCTTTCGCGTAATGTTAATCTTTACATACACCTCGCTCTTTTTTCTCTTGCTGTGTCCCCTTGGACACTTGCTGTGTCCCCTTGCTCTCTCCTCACCGCCGTGCGCTCCCATCCACACACACACACACACATTACCCACAGAGCTACTGCACTTATGAGAGACAGATCTCACAACACTGGATATGTTGGAGTTCTTTTCTCTCTCCCATTTTTCCAATTGCTTTCAATAAGTTTAGACCACTAGTCCGTTTTACGGACGTCCGACGGACAGCAGCAAACGCGCGTCAACGGAGACGCGCCCGGTGGAGTCCAGACCTCACCGTGGCCATACCTCCAAAAGCACGTCACTTTAGTGGAGACGAGCGAACAGAAATGTTTTCAGATCCTACTCTGTAATCCCAGAGAAAGCTCCTCTGACTGATAATAAGGCTGTAGGATGTTACCATTGTTTTCATAAACTGGTCAGACATAGTTCTAGCACAGTTCATTTGTAAACTTATGTGTTTTCTTTTCAGTTTCAGAGGGTATTCTTGCTTAAATAGAGCCATTAATTGGCTCGGATTCACATTTGTTTCGTGTTTATTGGGCTATTGTTATAAACAACAGTTAAAAAACATTTCTAATGAAGTACATGTTAATTTGTAATGGCTTATTGCTATAATTTCTCAATTTATTTTATTTACAATTGCAAAGGGCCTTCTTGTCTCTTGTTGTTGGTGTTTTGGGCTATTCTATAAATTAACCTTTTTCTGACTGACAGTTTAGTATTTATCACTAAAATTGCATAGACTGCAGTTTGTTTACTTGAAAGTAGCTTCTATATAGCAAACTACTTTTGACAGAATTTTGTAACTTAGCTTGCTGCATTTTTATGGGTGGTAGCTTCTGTAAAGTGAAGCTGAATTTATTGTAGAGTAGCTTAGCTAACTGCATAAATCAAGTAGCTTGCCCATCACTGGTAGTTTATGTAGTCACATGTGAGAGCTAGCTGCTAACAGGGGACTGCGAGCGTGTGATATGGAGAGACCATGAGGATTTGTGTTTTCTTTTCTTTTATACAGGTATGTGCAACGCAATATTGTTATTATTAGCGGTAATTATGGTATTTTTTGTATTCTTGTGTTCTTTTGGTCTGTACTGTATATGCACTGTGTTAGCTGTGTTCAGTCTGCGCCTAGCGTCTGAGGAGGGGACTGCGAGCGTGTGATATGGAGAGACCATGAGGATTTGTGTTTTATTTTCTTTTATACAGAACTGCAGATAAAGTCAACCAGTGATCCTACATGTGTCGTCGTGGTCCTTAATCAGCCAGCGCACCCCTATGTCAGACTGTACATTTCCCTATTTCTGTTTCTAAAGCTCATTGTATGACGTCATAGTTTATATCTGTTCATAGCCACACGAACAGACCCAGGACTGAGGCTGCAGACCCAGGACTGAGGCTGTAGACCCAGGACTGAGGTTGTAGAAGTGGCTCCTATACAGGGTGGGGGGTGTAGCCCATGGGTCGGGAGCAACCAGCTTTAATTGCAGAACCCGATGTTTGATGTTGAAAGAGAACAATATCATTTCTCACTTCTACCACCATCAAACATATTAGAATTATCTGACGTTGTTGTGTTTGTTGCAGATCTACAAAGTCCATCTACAGAATGGGGTTCACCTGTGATCAGTGTGGAAAGACCTGCAGCTCTGCTTCTGATCTAAAGAGACACCACAGAACTCACACTGGAGAAAAACCATACGAGTGTGATCTGTGTGGAACATGTTTTACTACAAAAAGAGATCTCAAGGTCCACAACAGAATCCACACTGGAGAAAAACCATTCAGCTGCGACGATTGTGATCAGAGTTTTAGACAAGAGGGTCATCTCAAAGCTCATCAGAGGATCCACACAGGAGAGAAACCATTTGAGTGTGACCAGTGTGAAAAAACATTTAGGACCAAACAGCTGCTCTCACGACATCAGCATGTCCACACAGGAGAGAGACCTCACCAATGTGACCAGTGTGAAAAGACTTTTACATGTTTATCTGACCTCACTGTGCACTACAGAATCCACACTGGAGATAAACCATTCGTCTGTGGAGACTGTGGGAAGATGTTTACTCGGTCTTCACACTACAAAGCACATGAGAGAATCCACACTGGAGAAAAGCCCTTTGCATGTGACTTCTGCAGTAAAACTTTTAAAACAGCAGCAGAGCGCACACTTCACCATCGGAGCCACACTGGAGAGAAGCCGTACGAGTGTGACCAGTGTGGAACATGTTTTTCCCACAGAGGACATCTTGTTCAGCACAAAAGAATCCACACTGGAGAGAAACCCTTCAGCTGCGACGACTGTGGTCAGAGTTTTTCTCGGAGTGGTTCTCTCAAAGTGCATCAGAGGATCCACACTGGAGAGAAACCCTTCAGCTGCGACGATTGTGGTCAGAGTTTTTCTCTGAGTAGTAATCTCAAAGTGCATCAGAGGATCCACACTGGAGAGAAACCATTTGTCTGTGAAAAGTGCGAAAAGTCTTTTAGTCGAAGTTCATCTCTTACTAAACACATTAAAACCTGTAGAGAAGCAGGTCTGAAGCAGGTCTGAAGCATCTGGACCAAAGTGAAGGAGACAGAGCTGAGGCTGCATCCTGTGAACCCAGAGTCAGACTCTACAGGATCTCACTTCAGTCTTAACTCCTGGTTTGGGGAAAGAATCCATTCTGTTCAGTGTTTCATTTTCATGTTTGACTTTTCTGTTCCTTGTTGTGACTCTATGATGTTGGTTTGTTGTGTCTTTTCTGTAATAAGTTCCTGTGTCCTGTTTTTCAAGGATCACGTTTTTGCACTTCCCTCTTCAGTGTTTGCTTCAGTTCAAGAACAGATCATAATAAATGACATTTGAGTTGAGTCTTATTTTCCTCCATGTTTGTAAAGTCTTTGAATAATATGAAGGGCATGAATCACAATCAATCACAGAATCAAATCACAAAACTGTCGAATATTGTAAGAATCTCAATAATATTGAATTGTGACAAATATCACTGTTAAATGTCTGTCACTACATTTCCCATGATGCACCTGTTAATATTGTAGTTCCCCAGGGTCTCCCGTAGCCATGTTCAGAGCTGTTCTTTACAGTGTTAGGGGCGGAGCCTGTGCGCGTGCGTCATGCCAACCATCAATAATCCTGTGTGTATAAGTTCTGTGTGCGTCTATGCAAAGTGAGTACCATGTGCCAATCTATATTTATGCTCCATTTATATACTTTAATGTCCGCTTCCTCCTTGTAGCTACAACACGTGGTGCGCCACGTGCATGACTGTAGGAGCACTCCATAATAAGCCCTGCTATATGTGGATAATGTACATATGTGTGTCTGTGTGTGTATAGTTTAGAACAGCCCGTTTCTGCTACACATATAGTTTGCCTTTTCATTATAAAGTTCCACGTAACACCATTTATAGAGTTAGAGCGCCCCCTTGTGGGCTACGGTTGTAATGTCACTCATTGATTACAGTGTATCTGTGTTCATAGTCTAAAACAGGGGTTCCCAAAGTTTTTAGCCCGCGACCCCCATCATAAATGCCCTGCTAACCCGCGACCCCCCCCCCCCCCCCCCCCCCCCAACATCCCTTCCGTCACATGAAATGAGCATGTATTTCCTTGATACGGAGTAACGCTTTCTAGAGACTCGCGCCACTACCGAGCTGCACTGTCCAGCCCAAAAAAGGAGGCTTGCATATTTTTACTCATGTAGTGACACAGTGATGGGTTTGGTGGGCTCCCTCCTCAGCAGAAGTGGAGCGCATTTCTTGCGGCTCGCCCTCACTGTTCTCCTACCGCGGTAAAGTGGGCCGGCTTTCCGGAGTCAGCGGTAAAGAGGTCCGCACATTAAAAGCGGGCGGCCACTTTCTGCTGTTACTTTATGCGGTTCATCCCCGCGGCCTCTCTTTCCAAAGTTACTGTCAGTAAAGGCATAAACCGGCCACCCGCTTTTAATGTGCGGACCTCTTTACCTTTGACTCCGAAAAGCCGGGCCTCTTTAACGCGCTGTTCTACCGCTGTCCTCCCTCCCTCCGCTGCCCTCTCTCCCTCCTTTGCCCTCTCTCCCTCTCTTCGCACCATCAGCCTGACCCCTGATACAAGTGACTTTTCTCCCCCTCCGGGTTTTTCTGTTGTGGATATTAACCACGTTTCATTTTAAAGCAGGTATTATTTATTTGTAGCCTCCAAACACCTTTAGTTTTAGCAAACAACAGCAGGACACGCTTTGCCGCTGCGCATGATGTGAGCTGTGTTACGTGATGATTTTGATTGACGCTGCAATGACTGGGACAAAATTACTAACGTTATTAAAATATATTATAGTCTCCAAACACAATTTAACAAGTAGTCCTTTTGAATCAAATCAAATGCTAAATAAATATTTAAGGGCTTTATATTTGCTCAAAAAAAAAAAAAATCTTGTTTGTGTAGAAATCATCTTGCGACCCCCCCAGGGGTTCCCGCGACCCCCCGGGGGGTCGGGACCCCCACTTTGGGAACCACTGGTCTAAAAGGCTGTTTTTAATAAACATTTGATCTTTTGTGTTGATTCCAGGTAGAGGCATAAGAATCTGGCTTAACCTGCAGAAAATACATGGATTTCTTCATGAAGCCCTTCACGAGCTCTTTAGCATCATTTCTACAAGATTCTACACACGTTCTTTTACAAATGGAAGAGTGTGTGAGCCTCTGCTTGTTACTATGGATGTAAAGTCTCTGTTCACTAATAGAGAACACACTCAGGGTCTACCAGCTTTACTAATCTTTCCTGGATAAACGCTCTGACCCCACAAGCCCCTCAGTGACTTTCTGTTCTCACCCACTGGACTCTTGAAAACATTGTTCTCTTCTGGACAAACACTGAAGTGGAAACATGTGGATTCATTCCCACAGAAGTTCCATGAAGCGACTTTTACAAAAGACATTCAAAAGAGAGGACCGACTGTCAAACCTTTACTTTCACTTTGAGTTTCTGAAATGTCAGAGTCAGGTTTAAGCTGGACTTTGTTTTCAAACTCACCAAGTCCAAACGTATCAACAGGTTTAATAGTGTCTACACAAACACACACACATACTCTACACAACCACACACATACTCTACACAAACACACACATACTCTACACTACACATACATACTCTACACACACACACACTCTACACAAACACACACTCACTCTACACACACACACATACTCTACACAAACACACACTCACTCCACACACATACTCTACACAAACACACACATACTCTACACACACACACACACATACTCTACACAACACACACACATACTCTACACAAACACACACACATACTCTACACAAACACACACATACTCTACACAACACACACATACTCTACACACACACACACATACATACTCTACACAAACACACACACACATACTCTACACAAACACACACACATACTCTACACAAACACACACTACACACACACACACATACTCTATACAAACACACACACATACTCTACACACAAACACACACACACATACACGTTTTTGTTACCTGGTGGGTCCCTTTGACAGGGCCGTTCAGAATGGGACCCATAGACATAATCTTTTTTACTGGGACTACTTTAAGTAATACAAAACAGTCAATAGAAAACAAACAACTCTTTTAAAGGAATTATATTTTTGATTTTTTTTTTTTGAATTGCAGTGATTCTATTTTTGACATAGAATTTAATGCCACTCCATGTCCGATGTCTAAGGTCATCTGGTGAGGCATTAATGCAGGCCAGGCCAGGCCAGGCCAGGCAGTGAGACTTCCCAGGGACTTTTCCAGTCTGTATGAAAGGTGTCATGGTCTTCTCCACAGCCTTCACCTCAGATGCAGACCATGGCTTTCTCTAACGTTCTAGGGAGAGAAATAAAAATATATTAGCAATATACACTCCCAGGGTTAGGACCAAGCAGCCTGGCTGTAATCCCCCACCTGGTACACTTACCAGAAGGGGCACTGCCACTACCATGGGGTGCATCTGGATGAATGGTTGAAGGTTCTCCGCTTGAAGTTTCTTTTAGCCCGTCCGTTTGTGAGAGGATCTCTACTCAGAATCAGAATCATTTTTATTGCCACGTAAGTAACAGGAGGTCACAGACTTGGAAATTGCTTTGGCTCAGTGCAACAGTCAGAAAGAGATAATAAAAATAAGAATAAAAAACACTTCTAAAGAATAAATTTAAATTTAAAAAGATTTACAGTTACTATTTACAATATACAAGTGCACACAACAGGTGCACACAATGTAAGGTGACAGCAGTACAGTGAAGTAAAGTGACGTATGATGGGCAGTAAAGTGACTTTATAAAGGGCGGGGGGACAGGTTAAGAAGTGTTCAAGAGTCCAACAGCAGAGGGGAAGAAACTGTTCTTGTGGCGGGAGGTTCTGGTCCTGATGGACCGCAGTCTCCTGCCTGAGGGGAGTGGTTGGAATAGTCCATGTGCAGGGTGAGAGGGGTCGGCTATGATACGACCAGCCCGAGCTCGGGCGACGTACAGGTCCTGCAGCGATGGAAGGCTGCGGCCGATCATTTCCTCTGCAGAGCGCACAATGCGCTGTAGTCTCTGTTTGTCCCTGACTGTGGCTCCAGCGAACCACACGGTGATGGAGGAGGTGAGGATGGACTCGATGATGGCCGTGTAGAACTGCATCTGTGCAGGCAGCTTGGCTTTCCTGAGCTGCCGCAGGAAGTACATCCTCTGCTGGGCCTTCTTGATGAGGGAGCTGATGGTCGGCTCCCACTTGAGGTCCTGGGTGATGGTGGTGCCCAGGAAACGGAAGGACTCCACAGAGGTGATGGGGGAGTCCATCACGGAAGGTGGGGGCGGGGGGACAGTGCTCTTCCTGAAGTCCACAATCATCTCCACTGTCTTCTGGGCGTTCAGCTCCAGGTTGTTTACCACTGCACCAGGACACCAGCCGGTCCACCTCCCTCCTGTAGGCGGACTCATCGTTGTTGGAGATGAGTCCAATGAGGGTGGTGTCGTCCGCGAACTTGATCAGCTTCACGGAGTCGTGGCTGGAGGTGCAGTGGTTGGTGTACAGGGAGAAGAGCAGGGGAGCAAGAACACAGCCCTGTGGGTCTCCTGTATTTATAATCCGAGAGTCTGAGACATTCTTCCCCAGACGCACTCGCTGCTTCCTGTCCGTCAGGAAGTCAGTGATCCACCTGCAGGTGGAATCGGGCACGTTGAGCTGGGAGAGCTTGTCCTGGAGCAGGGATGGCAGGATTGTGTTGAAGGCAGAGCTGAAGTCTACGAACAGGACCCTGGCGTAGGTCCCCGGGGAGTCCAGGTGCTGTAGGATGTGGTGGAGGGCCAGGTTAATGGCGTCGTCTACAGATCTGTTGGCTCTGTAGGCGAACTGCAGGGGGTCCAGGAGGGGGGAGGTGAAGGACTTGAGATGGGAGAGAACCAGGTGTTCAAATGACTTCATGACGACAGACGTAAGTGCTACAGGTCTGTAGTCGTTGAGTCCTGTGATCCTGGGCTTCTTCGGAACACAGGTAGAGCCAATGCTCTGGCTACGTCACTTTCATTTCCATGTTTTCTAGTCAAATGACGGGACATTTTGTGGCAGGACATTGAACAGTAGAGGCAGAAGTGCCTCTTGCTGTAAACTCTCCCCCCATTTTTCTTCTTTTGCAGCTGCATGATAACAATCTTATTTGCCTTTGGTTCGTCACTTTCCGAGTCTTGAAGAAAAGTGTTTTAGACTTTTCTTTTTCCATACTTTTTTACAGGTTTCTTCTTGACAGTTACATCGTCAGAATCAGTCCCCATGACGTGAGTGGAATCTCAGGTTATGGACCCCACCAGGAGTTGAAAACAAGTGCACACACACACACACACACACACACCAGAGAGAGGGACCAGAGAGGGACCAGAGAGAGACCAGGGAGAGAGACCAGAGAGAGGGACCAGCGAGAGAGACCAGAGAGAGGGACCAGCGAGAGAGAGAACATCTTTTTCCAGGACATTCTGATTTTATACTTTCTTCCTCAGCTTCAGCTCTAACGACCAGCCGACCATCACGGCTCTGGATCCTTCCTTCTCAGGGTTCGGATTCGCCGACAGTTTGAGCGTCAATGACATTCTGCGGATCAACTGTCTGTACCAGTGCTAAGCTCCGGGTGTGGGGTCTGAGCTGCATGTTCTGTACCTGTGGACCCCTGTTTCCTCTGTACCAGTACTAAGCTCCGGGTGTGGGGTCGGAGCTGCATGTTCTGTACCTGTGGACCTCTGTTTTATCTGTACCTGTGCTAAACATTTCTCTCTGTATGTCTTTGTTCTGACACATTGACATAAATCACGTATAAAGCTTTGTCTCCTTTGATCTGGAAGGATTTGAAATTAAAGCGTATCACAGGTACATTCCCTGCCTCTGTCTTCATTCCTCGACACTCAGATCAAACTGTCCCTGTGTCTCAGTCCCAAACACTCTCCAACCCGACACCCACCACCGCTCTGCTTAGGGCACCACTCTATCTTTCACATCAGGTATAAGTTTTTGATCTGATGAATAATTCCAAACACACATTGATTTGAAAGTCCCTGTGATTTCTGTCTGTTGGACATGATTGTAAGTTGATTTTCATTTCTGTTCTAGCTCTTACGTTGGTTATATGAATATATGGAAGGACAAAATAAACTTCATTTTAACCATCAGTTCTGGCTTCAACTATACTCTCAACTGGACGCTACAATAGATTTTAATGAAAATACTGCTAATCCAAGATCTGACAGCTGCTTGTACATAATCTGTCTTTCTGTTGAGTATAGAGCACAAAACAATAACACATGAGGCACCGTTTCAGGTTGACCACACTGACATAATCCATCACGATGCTTGCCAATGATTTCCAAATATGCTGCTAGCCCACAATGCCCCAGCCTCAATCTAACAATCTTTACCTGATTTGCCCGGCTAGATATCCACACAGGCCTAATATTTTGCACCAGAGGCTGAGAATTAAAATAATGCCTCCCCCTTTTCTCTTTCTCCCACACTTTTTGCCACTGATTTTGCACAACACTTTTTATGATACTTATACACTCTAATTTTCCCAAACAGATGTTATACTCTATTTCCTCACACAGAAGAGACTGCTTAGCCAGTGTATCAGCTCTCTCATTCCCCACTATACCTGAATGAGATGGGATCCAGCGAAATACTACACTAGATCCCCTTGCTTCAAGCCGACGGAGGCAACACAACATCTCCAAGATTATATCGGCTCGGGCCCCAGACAGGCCAGCAGATATAGCCTGTAAAGCAGACACTGAATCTGAATAAATATAAGAGGATTCAAAATGATTCCTCTCTACGCAATCAAGAGCCCACCAGATGGCTAGCAACTCAGTTGTGAACACAGATACTGTATGGAAATATTGATGGTTGATTGTATTTTTAATCATCAGAAAATGCGTCTCAATGTTTGTCTGTGTCCGAGAGGGAGATTTAAAATGTATTTATATTAAAAGCAACGGTTGTAGGACCTGAATAAAAGAGCCACTGGAGTGAGCAGGTCATTAAAAACCAGAGAATCAAAATAAAACACATTTATTCTTATTTTATTTATATACAAACAAAGCTTTTACATGACACACATACTGAGGATACTGGAGGCAGGGCGCTGGACCGACACAAACTGGTTCTTCAGGGATTAGGAGTACTAGTGTGTGTAGTGTGTGTGTAGTGTGTGTGTAGTGTGTGTGTAGCGTGTGTGTAGTGTGTGTGTAGCGTGTGTGTAATGTGTGTGTAGCGTGTGTCTAGTGTGTGTGTGTAGCGTGTGTGTGTAGTGTGTGTGTAGCGTGTGTGTGTGTACTTGTGTGTGTTCTTTACATTGGCTTCCAGTTTCTTTTAGAGTTGATTTTAAAATTCTTCTTTTTGTTTTTAAAGCCCTCAATGGTCCTGCCCCTTCATACCTGTCTGAACTTTTGACTATTCGTGACTCGGGCAGGTCCTTGAGGTCGTCAAATCAGCTCTTGCTGGAAGTGCCTAGGACCAGGTCCAAGCGTTGGGGTGATCGGTCCTTTTCAGTCGCTGGACCCAGACTCTGGAATAAGCTGCCCCCTGAAATGCGCACCATCACTGATCTTGGCCTTTTTAAATCCAGGCTCAAGACACATTTATTCAGACTGGCTTTTAACATTCAGTAGCACGGCAACACTTTTTTTTATCTTACTGTTTTATTTTTATTTTTGTTTGAATGAATGTTTTTAATGCATTTTATGTGATTTTATTGTAAAGCACTTTGGTCGCCTTGAGTGTTGTAAAGGGCTCTAAAAATAAAATTTGATTGATTGATTGATTGTGTAGCGTGTGTGTAGCATGTGTGTAGCGTGTGTGTGTAGCGTGTGTGTAGCGTGTGTGTAGCATGTGTGTAGCGTGTGTGTGTAGCGTGTGTGTGTAGCATGTGTGTAGCGTGTGTGTGTGTAGCGTGTGTGTGTAGCATGTGTGTGTAGCGTGTTTGTGTAGCGTGTGTGTGTAGCATGTGTGTAGCGTGTGTGTGTAATGTGTGTGTAGCGTGTGTGTGTAACGTGTGTGTAGCATGTGTGTAGCATGTGTGTGTAATGTGTGTGTGTAGCGTGTGTGTGTAGCATGTGTGTGTAGCGTGTTTGTGTAGCGTGTGTGTGTAACGTGTGTGTAGCATGTGTGTAGCGTGTGTGTGTAATGTGTGTGTAGCGTGTGTGTGTAGTGTGTGTAGCATGTGTGTGTAGCGTGTGTGTGTAGCGTGTGTGTGTAGTGTGTGTGTAGCATGTGTGTAGCGTGTGTGTGTAGCGTGTGTGTGTAGCGTGTGTGTGTAGTGTGTGTAGCATGTGTGTGTAGCGTGTGTGTGTAATGTGTGTTTAGCGTGTGTATAGCGTGTGTGTGTAGCGTGTGTGTGTAATGTGTGTGTAGCGTGTGTGTGTAGTGTGTGTAGCCTGTGTGTGTAACGTGTGTGTAGCGTATGTGTGTAGCGTGTGTGTAGTGTGTGTGTGTAGCATGTGTGTAACGTGTGTATAGCGTGTGTAGTGTGTGTGTAGCATGTGTGTGTAGCGTGTGTGTGTAGCGTGTGTGTGTAGCGTGTGTGTAGCGTGTGTGTGTAGCGTGTGTGTGTAGCGTGTGTGTAGCATGTGTGTAGCGTGTGTGTAGCGTGTGTGTGTAGCGTGTGTGTGTAAGGTTTGTTTAGCGTGTGTGTAGCGTGTGTGTGTAATGTGTGTGTAGCGTGTGTGTAGCGTGTGTGTAGCCTGTGTGTGTAACGTGTGTGTAACGTGTGTGTAGCGTATGTGTGTAGTGTGTGTGTAGCATGTGTGTAACGTGTGTATAGCGTGTGTAGTGTGTGTGTAGCGTGTGTGTGTAGCATGTTTGTAGCGTGTGTGTAGCGTGTGTAGCCTGTGTGTAGTGTGTGTAGCGTGTGTGTAGTGTGTGTGTGTAGCGTGTGTGTGTAGCGTGTGTGTAGCGTGTGTGTAACGTGTGTAGCGTGTGTGTAGTGTGTGTAGCGTGTGTGTAGTGTGTGTGTAGCGTGTGTGTAGCGTGTGTGTGTAACGTGTGTGTAGTGTGTGTGTAGCGTGTGTAGTGTGTGTGTAGCGTGTGTGTAGCGTGTGTAGTGTGTGTAGCGTGTGTAGCGTGTGTGTAGCGTGTGGGTAGTGTGTGTAGTGTGTGTGTAGCGTGTGTGTAGCGTGTGTAGTGTGTGTGTAGTGTGTGCAGTGTGTGTGTAGCGTGTGTGTAGCGTGTGTGTAGCGTGTGTAGTGTGTGTAGCGTGTGTGTAGCGTGTGTGTAGTGTGTGTGTAGCGTGTGTGTAGCATGTGTGTAGCGCGTGTGTGTAGCATGTGTGTGTAGCGTGTGTGTGTAGCGTGCGTGTAGCATGTGTGTGTAACAGTTGTGTAGAGTGTGTGTAGCGTGTGTGTGTAACAGTTGTGTAGAGTGTGTGCAGCGTGTGTGTGTTGCGTGTGTGTAGCATGTGTGTGTAACAGTTGTGTAGAGTGTGTGTAGCGTGTGTGTAGCGTGTGTGTGTAACGGCACAGACACAGTCACAGGCACAGACACAGTCACAGTCACAGGCACAGGCACAGGCACAGGCACAGGCACAGGCACAGGCACAGACACAGTCACAGGCACAGGCACAGACACAGACACAGACACAGACACAGACACAGTCACAGGCACAGGCACAGGCACAGTCACAGGCACAGACACAGACACAGACACAGGCACAGGCACAGGCACAGTCACAGGCACAGGCACAGTCACAGACACAGTCACAGGCACAGGCACAGGCACAGGCACAGACACAGACACAGGCACAGGCACAGGCACAGTCACAGGCACAGACACAGACACAGACACAGGCACAGTCACAGTCACAGTCACAGACACAGTCACAGGCACAGTCACAGTCACAGTCACAGGCACAGGCACAGGCACAGGCACAGACACAGACACAGACACAGACACAGACACAGGCACAGGCACAGTCACAGGCACAGACACAGACACAGACACAGGCACAGGCACAGGCACAGGCACAGGCACAGTCACAGGCACAGACACAGACACAGACACAGTCACAGGCACAGGCACAGGCACAGACACAGGCACAGACACAGACACAGTCACAGGCACAGTCACAGGCACAGGCACAGGCACAGACACAGACACAGGCACAGGCACAGGCACAGGCACAGACACAGACACAGACACAGGCACAGGCACAGGCACAGGCACAGACACAGACACAGACACAGGCACAGGCACAGTCACAGGCACAGACACAGACACAGACACAGGCACAGGCACAGTCACAGACACAGTCACAGACACAGGCACAGGCACAGTCACAGGCACAGACACAGACACAGTCTGTACAAAGAACATTAGGGATCTCAGGCAAATACAATGACAAAAGACTGGACACGACAGAGGACAGGGAGGACAGGGAAGGGTGACTGTGACTTTTCTATTTGGAGCTTCATACCTCATTTTGTATTCTCTAAATTTGGTGGCTTAAATTTTATTCTATCCTGCAACTACAATGTAAACAAACTTCCAGAAACATTATTATTATTTCACAAACAAGTATTATTAGCATGGTCCCTGATTTATAAGCATAACTTTTCCCTCATAAATGTATAATTTGGAATAATGGAGACATCACTCATAAAAATAAGTCATTATTCTTTTCTAAATGGGTTGAAAACAGATAATTTTGGTGAGTCAACTGTTCACAGTAATGGCTTATGTCATATTTTGAAGTCTTAAACACTTATAAACTCCCAGCTACACCTGCAGAACATGCAACACTTGTGAAGGCTGTACCTTCAGGCGTGAAAATGTTGTTTCAAAGTGTTGAATCAAACTCACGGCCTGTTTCTTTTCCCAATATTTTAGAAACGGAAATGGGAAAGTTATGCCTATTGTCTCACAAAAAGAGTAATAGAAATGTACGTAGATTGTTTCACGATAACCTTACGACTATTCCATATGTTGTTTTTTATTGGAGTCATTTTGTGGCGGACCTCAATTGGAGAATAATTTGGACAATTCCAAACACATTTTGTAAAACTAATAAGGTAAAGGAAGTTTCATTTAAAATTATTCATAAATATTATCCTGCAAATTACTATATGACAACATTTAAAAGAGACATTGATGTGAAATGTTTTTTGTGAAACCCCCGGAGACGGTTCAGAACATGTTTGGATCTGTTCAGAACATGTTTGAATCTGTTCAGAACATGTTTGAATCTGTTCAGAACATGTTTGGATCTGCTCAGAACATGTTTGGATCTGCTCGGAACATGTTTGGATCTGTTCAGAACATGTTTGAATCTGTTCAGAACATGTTTGGATCTGTTCAGAACATGTTTGAATCTGTTCAGAACATGTTTGGATCTGCTCAGAACATGTTTGGATCTGTTCAGAACATGTTTGGATCTGTTCAGAACATGTTTGGATCTGTTCAGAACATGTTTGGATCTGTTCAGAACATGTTTGGATATGTTCAGAACATGTTTGGATATGTTCAGAACATGTTTGGATCTGTTCAGAACATGTTCTGAACATCTGTTCAGAACATGTTTGGATCTGCTCAGAACATGTTTGGATCTGTTCAGAACATGTTTGGTTCTGCTCAGAACATGTTTGGATCTGCTCAGAACATGTTTGGATCTGCTCAGATCATGTTTGGATCTGTTCAGAACATGTTTGGATCTGCTCAGAACATGTTTGGATCTGCTCAGAACATGTTTGGATCTGCTCAGAACATGTTTGGATCTGCTCAGAACATGTTTGGATATGTTCAGAACATGTTTGGATCTGTTCAGAACATGTTTGGATCTGCTCAGAACATGTTTGGATCTGCTCTCACACCTCTTCATTCTGGAAGGACTTCAGTGGATTCATCGTTGACCATATTTATAAAGACTTTTCTTTAAAATGGGAAAATGTGATCTTTTGTTTTTTTGGAAGGCATAAAAAGGATGTTTTTTTCATTATAAATGTATTGATTATACAGACCAAATATTTCATTCATAAATGTAAATGTAGCAGCAGAAGCCTTTAGACATTTCTACAATGACTTTTTGTTGTAGATCAAATTGATAAGTGGCATAACTAACAAAAAAGCTGTAAGGACTATTGACATTTGTGCTGCGTACAATGTATTTGACTGTACATGATTATTTTTATTATTTTTTTTTCGCTTTAACCCTCTGGCTATCTGTCAATCTGTATGTTGTATACCTGCACTTTTGAAGAAATAAATTCATGTTAAAAAAAAAGTACTGCTGTGGATCCGCTCAAACTTTGTGGGTTTGTCTTGATTAAATTTGTGAGTGAGATAATATAAATGATATACATATATAACCAATAAACTGAGAAATTATTGGTTTTAAACAACTGATAGGGTCACAATTTTCTTTTGTCTATTGGATTTATTTCATTCATTTGACTTCTAACTTCAATCTATAATCATTAATTATTAAGTGTGTGTGTGTGTGTGTGTTAGAGCAGTTACCAGTACATCATAATCTTGTCATTTACAATATATTCGTTATTACTACTGATGTTAATTATAATCAAACAGATGAATAAAAGTCATACACAATCAAGTTACATTTTTATTTCTGTTACCAGTATTAATTCTATGCACCCAGAGCCTCGAACAGTTCAAATGTCAATACATATTTTGTCCACCAGGGGGTTTGTGAGCATATGAAGCCCCAAGAAATGAACCTTTTCTAGAACCAATAATGGAAAAGTTCAACACTTCATGAAGCTTCATTAACCCATCGCTAGGAGACAGATATACTTTACTGATGCCCGTAGGAGACACTGCCAGCACTGCCAGCAGAAAAACTACAAAATAAAATGGATAATTCCAAACTCCTGTTCTGAATATGTTGAAGGGTTATATATTTAAAAAAAATCTAAAAATAAAAGTCTTTATTATAGAACATCAATGTAGAGACTGGACCATGCAGTCATCAAGTCGACACCGTGTTTGTTGTAAAGTTCTGGACCCTTTATTCACGTGTTCTTCGTCACAGACTAATCAGGATGCACAGCCAAACGACAGCAGCACCCAGCTCTCCACGTCATCAGGGACCAGGGGCCACAGAGAAGTCAGACCAGGACCTCGGCCCTCGCTCATGTGGGCTCCTCAGGTGAGCATCTGTCTCCGAGTCACAGGATCAAAGAGGATCACCGTCTGAGCCACAGTGAAAGCTCCTTCTAATCTAAACAGTTCTCGGTCTGGATCTTCAAGTCCCGAGTTCATGTCTTCAGTAAATATTCTCCTCAGTCTTCAACCAAAAGAAAAACAAACTAAAATTGAAAGAAAGGAGTTTCGATATTAGGTCCTCTCTCAACAAAAGCATTTGATGTATGTAAAAGTTTCCTCATGGAACTTCTGTGGCAATTAATCCTTTTCTAATCGATAAAAGAAAAAGTCTGTTGGAGATTGATTTTTTATTAATTCAACAAATGAGAACGTATTCTGCTTTTGGTCCAAAGGGAGTTTCATTATATATATTTAAGGAGAGCGCAGACAGTTAGCCTGGCTCTGCCAGACCCTTGTAGTTCCGCCATGCTCCACCAGAGGCGTTTGGCTGAACCACATGGGTCTGGTATCGAGCCCATAGTGAACGCCTTCCCCAGATTATTTATCAGGATTGCCGGTGTTACGTGGGGTTTGCACTGCCTTCTCAAGCTTCTCTCATGCAGCAGCGAGAGGAATCCAAGATGGCGGACGTACAGTCCGCGAATCTTTTTAAAAGAGTAAATACGATCGAATTAAGACACGGAGGTCACTTTTAATGCAATTTGAGGAGAGATGTTGATGGTTCTATGTTGATATGTGTGTGTTTTAAGAGTCAAATGTTCCTGTAAAGTTTGGTTGAAGCACTGGTTCAGTGTTCCTGTTTACACACTATGCAGCAGGGTTGCCAGGTTTGGTGGTTCCCGCATATTTTTTTTCCAAGAGACTTGTAGGTAATAAATAAACAGAAAGACAAACAGAATCATGATAGCCCAAGTTGATTATATTACGTTTTAGCCAAAAAATCATACTGAGTGTTTTTTTTGGGGGTATTCTCGTGGATTTTGGGTGGGAAAATCTTGCTGGGGTTTGGCAACCTATGGGAGCCGTGTGCTTCGATGTGAGGGGTTGAAAGCAGGCTTCATTCAAGATAACGGACACGTGGTCTATCCAATCACATACAAGGATTTTTTTTACAAGGCCCTGCCTTTTGAAATCCAACCACTATGGCTCAGTACCAGACTCATGTGTGAAGTGCAGCGAACTACATGGGTCTGGAGAGAGTCAGGCTAAGACAGAGTGGGAATATGAAGTAAAAAGTCTAAACATCAATGGTTGATTGTGTTTTTAGTTCCTTTGCCTCTAATTATGGGTCTACCTGGAGGAAAGTGTGTGTTTGGTCTGTAAAGCTCAGCAGCTGCAGCACAGGGTTATGGTGCTTTCAGACCGGCAACGCTGAAACCCCGCTCATCAGACGCGCATTCTCTAGTTTTCAGACGCAGAGGACCTCACACCAGAATTCGTTCGTATTTTAGCAATTCATGGTCTGCCATCTTGGTATGCTTCGGCTGCCGTGAGAGACGCATGCGCAGGTTTGCATTGACCTGAGGCAGTGCATCTCTTCAAGGCAGTGTATCTCGGCGTTACACCTGCCGGCTACTTCCGGTACTTCTGGCTCGCGTCAGGACGTTCTGGTGTGAAGTCCTCTGCGTGTGTGTGTGCAGCGGAGACGAGAGAGGACAGAGAAAGGGCAAAAAGAGCAAGGTGTATGAAAAGTTTAGCGTATTAACATAACGCGAAAAACAGATTTATGATCAGGAAACAATTGTTTCAATTTAATACAGGAAAACAATTACACACATTTGCTAATAATCATTAACAAATTCTTATAACCAAGGACTACAGCATATATCAATACATGTTGTTGTTTCCATTTCGTCCGTCCACGTCCGTTGCACCCTCCGTGGACGGGCAGCTACGGACGTGTCGCGGGCAGTGGAGCCACTTCCATTCACCCTCATGGAGATAACAGATGAAACGGACGGACACGTTTGGACGGATACGTAATACGTTTTACACAGCCGGTGGAGTGAGATCCTGTAGAGTCTGACTCTGGGTTCACAGGATGCAGCCTCAGCTCTGTCTCAGTCACTTTGGTCCAGATGCTTCAGACCTGCTTCAGACCTGCTTCTCTACAGGTTTTAATGTGTCTAGTAAGAGAAAAACCATGAGTAAAACACTTTCCACACTTTTCACAGACAAATGGTTTCTCTCCAGTGTGGATCCTCTGATGCACTTTGAGATGACCACTCTGAGAAAAACTCTGACCACAATCGTCGCAGCTGAAGGGCTTCTCTCCAGTGTGGCTCCGATGGTGAAGTGTGCGCTCTGCTGCAGTTTTAAAGGTTTTACTGCAGAAGTCACATGCAAATGGCTTTTCTCCAGTGTGGATTCTCTCATGTGCTTTGTAGTGTGAAGAGTGAGTAAACGTCTTCCCACAGTCTCCACAGACGAATGGTTTATCTCCAGTGTGGATTCTGTAGTGCACAGTGAGGTCAGATAAACGTGTAAAAGTCTTTTCACACTGGTCACATTGGTGAGGTCTCTCTCCTGTGTGGACATGCTGATGTAGTGAGAGCAGCTGTTTGGTCCTAAATGTTTTTTCACACTGGTCACACTCAAATGGTTTCTCTCCTGTGTGGATCCTCTGATGAGCTTTGAGAGTATGCTCTTGTCTAAAACTCTGACCACAATCGTCGCAGCTGAAGGGTTTTCCTCCAGTGTGGATTCTGTTGTGGCCCTTGAGACCTTCTTTTGTAGTAAAACATGTTCCACACAGATCACACTCGTATGGTTTTCCTCCAGTGTGAGTTCTGTGGTGTCTCTTTAGATGAGAAGCAGAGCTGCAGGTCTTTCCACACTGATCACAGGTGAACCCCATTCTGTAGATTGACTTTGTAGATCTGCAACAAACACAACAACGTCAGATAATTCTAATATGTTTGATGGTGGTAGAAGTGAGAAATGATATTGTTCTCTTTCAACATCAAACATCGGGTTCTGCAATTAAAGCTGGTTGCTCCCGACCCATGGGCTACACCCCCCACCCTGTATAGGAGCCACTTCTACAACCTCAGTCCTGGGTCTACAGCCTCAGTCCTGGGTCTACAGCCTCAGTCCTGGGTCAGCAGCCTCAGTCCTGGGTCTACAGCCTCAGTCCTGGGTCTACAGCCTCAGTCCTGGGTCTGTTCATGTGGCTATGAACAGATATAAACTATGACGTCATACAATGAACTTTAGAAACAGAAATAGGGAAATGTACAGTCTGACATAGGGGTGCGCTGGCTGATTAAGGACCACGACGACACATGTAGGATCACTGGTTGACTTTATCTGCAGTTCTGTATAAAAGAAAAGAAAACACAAATCCTCATGGTCTCTCCATATCACACGCTCGCAGTCCCCTGTTAGCAGCTAGCTCTCACATGTGACTACATAAACTACCAGTGATGGGCAAGCTACTAGATTTATGCAGTTAGCTAAGCTACTCTACAATAAATTCAGCTTCACTTTACAGAAGCTACCACCCATAAAAATGCAGCAAGCTAAGTTACAAAATTCTGTCAAAAGTAGTTTTCTATATAGAAGCTACTTTCAAATAAACAAACTGCAGTCTATGTGTGAGGGCTGACTCCTCCCTCACAATTGGAGCTCACACTCCTGTGAGCTGACTCCACCCACTCCAGCTGAGGGTGTTACCTCCAGGCTCCACCCTATGGCCTGAACCATGGCAGGTCCAGAAGAGGGGATGTTTGGGGAGATTCATTTGAGTTTATATTCTATATTAAGTATAAGCATATATTAGCATTTTATTATTATTATTTATTATTATTATTAGTCATATTATTACTATTAACTTTATCCTTAATTAGTTAAGTAAATGTATCTGTTTTGTGTAGTATTGTTTACCCCCTTTAGTTAATAGTTGGTCTGATCATCCAGCTTAAATGTTCCCCTGGTGTGTCTTGTGTGAGGTCAGTGTTTGTCATGTTCAGTTGTACATTTGATTTTGGCCTCATTTATTTGTATTGTTTGGCTCATTTTTTGGCTAATTAAAAAGCCTTAGTAATTAAACAGTTTGTGTGTTTCCTGCTACAACCATCGGTCCCTTACACTATGCAATTTTGATTAATACTAAACTGTCAGTCAGAAAAAGGTTAAAAATTTAGATATTTATAGAATAGCCCAAAACACCAACAACAAAAGACAAGAAGGCCCTTTGCAATTGTAAATAAAATAAATTGAGAAATTATAGCAATAAGCCATTACAAATTAACATGTACTTCATTAGAAATGTTTTTTAACTGTTGTTTATAACAATAGCCCAATAAACACGAAACAAATGTGAATCCGAGCCAATTAATGGCTCTATTTAAGCAAGAATACCCTCTGAAACTGAAAAGAAAACACATAAGTTTACAAATGAACTGTGCTAGAACTATGTCTGACCAGTTTATGAAAACAATCGTAACATCCTACAGCCTTATTATCAGTCAGAGGAGCTTTCTCTGGGATTACAGAGTAGGATCTGAAAACATTTCTGTTGGCTCGTTTCCACTAAAGTGACGTGCTTTTGGAGGTATGGCCACGGTGAGGTCTGGACTCCACCGGGCGCGTCTCCGTTGACGCGCGTTGGCTGCTGTCCGTCGGACGTCCGTAAAACGGACTAGTGGTCTAAACTTATTGAAAGCAATTGGAAAAATGGGAGAGAGAAAAGAACTCCAACATATCCAGTGTTGTGAGATCTGTCTCTCATAAGTGCAGTAGCTCTGTGGGTAATGTGTGTGTGTGTGTGTGTGGATGGGAGCGCACGGCGGTGAGGAGAGAGCAAGGGGACACAGCAATTGTCCAAGGGGACACAGCAAGTGTCCAAGTGGACAGAGCAAGTGTCCAAGGGGACAGAGCAAGAGAAAAAAGAGCGAGGTGTATGTAAAGATTAACATTACGCGAAAGATAATTGTTTCCTGATTGTACATCTACCATTTATTTAAATTAATACATGAAAAAAATTACACATGTTTGTTAATAATCATTGTCATTAACAAACACTTATAACCAGGACTACAGCATATATCAATACATGTTTAATAATGTTGTATATATATTAATATATATATTATTCATTGTATTTCCAATGGAAAACGGACCCAACACGCGTCGACGGAACAAATAGGATTGTTTCTATTTCGTCCGTCCGCGTCCGTTGCACCCTCCGTTGATGGAATCCGGATGTTG
The DNA here is from genome assembly GCA_964034765.1 of Knipowitschia caucasica. Classification (NCBI taxonomy): domain Eukaryota; kingdom Metazoa; phylum Chordata; class Actinopteri; order Gobiiformes; family Gobiidae; genus Knipowitschia; species Knipowitschia caucasica. The sequence goes on from OZ035830.1 coordinate 42,958,623, forward strand.
GAGGCAGTGGAGCCACTTCCATTCACCCTCATGGAAATAACGGAGACGGAGATGAAACGGACATGTTTGGACGGATCCGTCGTCCGTATCTCCATGAGGGTGAATGGAAGTGGCTCCACTGCCTCCGCATGCGTCCGTCCAACGCACGTCGGACGTATTCCGTCAACGGAGGGTGCAACGGACGCGGACGGACGAAATAGAAACAATCCTATTTGTTCCGTCGACGAGTGTCGGGTCCGTTTTCCATTGAAAATACAATGGAATAATATATTGATATATGCTGTAGTCCTTGGTTATAAGTATTTGTTAATGACAATGATTATTAACAAACGTGTGTAATTTTTTTCATGTATTAATTTAAATAATTGTTTTCTGATCGTACATCTACCATTTATTTTTCGCATAATCTTAATACGTTAATCTTTACATACATCTCGCTCTGTCCCATGGATCTATTATAATAACTGGATAGGGTATTACAGCTTGTAGCTGAATAACTCATGTGCTCAGGGGATTCTCGCGGTACTGCAGACTGAACCAGACTAAATTCACGTGGGCTACCCAGAAATTTTCCCCATAGAACTCAATGCATATTAAAACAGCTCAACCTCAGCTGAAAGAGAACCTACAGCTTTCATAAAGGTCGGATTTTGTGGGGATTTTAGTGTCCCTTGTCATCCTGAACTTTTTTTCTTCTTAAATCCTTCGGTTTTGTGTAAATCCACACTTTAGTGCCACAAACTCTGCTCGTCTGGCTCTCGCTCTAACTCCCGCTCTGATGAACTGCTCTGATTGGTCAGAGCGCGGCCGAGCCCCTCTGTGCACGTGCGTGAGACCCGGTGTGAGACCCACACACGCGTGTTTAGCGCAACGCATTATGGGAGATCATCCACTGCGCAGAACCGGGAGGACCAGACGATGCCCAAATACAGGCGAGTTTCCCATAGATCTTTGCGAGTTCCAGGCGACTTCCGCTAATCTTTCAGCCCCATGCCGTCACAAAGCGCCACTGAGCACAACCATTCATTTGAATAGGGCGCCATCTTGGATCGCCGGGGCTTGCTCTGTCCCCTCTACCTGCGAGGCGCTCTCGCCGCGCACACACACACACACACACACACACACACACACACAGGATATGTTAGAGTTCTTTTCTCTCTCCCCTTTTTCCAATTGCTTTCAATAAGTTTTGCTTCATCCATCGCAACGTCCTCAATGCTTCAATATGCTGTGCTTTGCACTGATCATAGCCACAGCTCATTCAAATCACACACCGCTTCTTCTATTTAAAACTATAGCGGCTGCCTATTGGAAGGTGTGGTGTATTCTGTAATGTAACAGTATCATCCTGTTTCACTAATGATCTTTGTTGACGCCCCTGACGTAACACGCATGGTTCATTATTCAGACTGTTGAGTAAAGCCTCATGTTAACAGCACACAGTTGTCCCACGTATCTTTGTTCAACCTCAGAACACGACATGGTGTCAGAAGTACTGTGTGACTTTTAAGAAAGGCAATAAGGGTCCGTCAAGTGGAAAAAGGGATTGAGGTGCGCAGTAATGTCAGACGAGGGGGAAGACCAACAAGTGAGGGCTGGAGTTAGCATGGCGGCTAGCACTCCCAGCGCTACGTTTAGCATACAGCCACCGGAGACCTTTGATTTTTCGAAACCACATGAATGGACAAAGTGGATACGTCGCTTCGAGAGATTTCGTCAGGCAAGTAATCTGTCAACAAGTTTGGAGGAAAATCAAGTCAACACATTGATATACTGCATGGGAGATGAAGCAGATGACGTCCTCAGGCTTAAAGCTAACTGAAGCAGAGCAGCTGGAGTACAACAAAGTGAGAGATGGCTTCCATAACTTTTTCATTGTGAAGAAAAATGTTGTGTACGAGCGTGCACGATTCAACATGCGCAAACAAGAGCCAAATGAGACTGTAGATGCATTTGTGACTGCCCTGCATGCATTAGCAGAGCATTGCAACTATGGTACACTCCATGATGAGCTCATAAGAGACAGAATAGTAGTGGGCTTGGCCGATACAAGACTGTCAGAGCGCATGCAAATGGAAAAGAACTTGGACTTGGAAAAAGCTGTAAATATGGCAAGACAAACAGAAGAGATCAAAAAGCAACAAACTGCTCTAAGAAGTGAAAGTAATGTGATGCAAATGACTGTGAGCTCTGTGGATAGAGTCATCAAAAGCAAACAACAGTACGAAAAAGCAAAGTTTGTTCCCAAATATAAAACCGTGAAAACACAGCAGCAGTTCAGCAGCCAAAGCACATCTAATGCACGGTGCTACAAATGTGGAGGGTCTCTTCATCCAAAAAAGGAGTGCCCTGCCAACAATGCAACATGTCATTCTTGTGGAAAGAAAGGCCACTACCAGCGTGTCTGCAGACAAGGTAAGACAGTACAAAGCATTGAAGAGGAAGAGGAACAAAGTTTCTTCCTTGGCTCAGTTTCCACTGACAACCAGGCGTGGACAGTAGAGCTTCAGGTGAAAGACACAAAAAGGACTTTCAAACTTGACACGGGAGCCGATGTGACTGCAATAGCAGAATCTGACTTAGTCAAAGTGTTTTCGACCGCTAAGCCTGTTTTACAGCGGCCAGAGAAACCGTTGTTTGGCCCAGGGAGAACGCCACTGGATGTTGCAGGATTCATAAAATTGCAGCTCAAGTACAGCACAAAGGTGACAACAGAGAAGGTCTATGTTGTTAAAAATCTTAGCACTCCACTTTTAGGCCTGCCCGCCATTTCAGCTCTTGGCCTTCTGGTGCGTGTTAATACTGTTTCAATGGACACTCTAAAAACAACGTACCCTAAACTGTGCAATGGACTGGGTGAAGTGCAGCAGCCATACCACATTAAACTCAAACCAAACGCTGTCCCGTACTCGCTCAAAACCCCCAGAAGGATTCTGATACCTTTAATGGGAAAAGTAAAGGAGGAACTCTGCAGAATGGAAGAGCTCGGAGTCATAACTCGAGTGGAGGAACCTACGGACTGGTGCGCCGGCATGGTCGTAGTTCCAAAGAAAAACAGTACTAGGTTGAGACTGTGCGTGGACTTTACAGGACTAAATGAGTTTGTGTGCAGAGAAAAGTTTGTGTTACCTTCTGTCGAACAAAGCCTTGGGATGCTTGCGGGAGCTAAAGTGTTCAGCAAACTAGACGCTAACATGGGCTTCTGGCAAATTCCCTTGTCGGAGGAGTCCGCCAACTTGACCACTTTCATAACACCCTTCGGACGGTTCCACTTCAACCGTCTCCCTTTTGGGATCAACTCTGCGCCTGAGCATTTCCAGCGCATGATGTCGGAGGTCATTGAAGGTCTTGAAGGGGTGGTCTGCCACATTGATGATGTGCTGGTATGGGGTCGCAATCAAGAAGAGCACGACACCCGACTCCATGCCACTCTGCGTAGACTTGAAAAAGCAGGTATTACCCTGAATGTGGAGAAATGTGATCTCTCACAGACCAAAGTGGCTTTCCTAGGGCATGTCATCGCAGACACAGGCATAAGTCCTGATCCGCAGAAAACAGAGTCCATCTCAGAGATGATGGTTTTGATGTTAAGGAGAATTGGTTATTTGTAGATATTATAGATGATGGTTATAATGGTTGGGAAGTTGATGTAGTGAGAGTTGATGGTAGATTATATTTTTAATTGAAGGTAGTGTATATTGGGAAGATGTATTTGGTATTTTTTTTGGTTTTGAATAGGGGTTTGGGGTATTTAATAAGTGAGGGGGGGGTGGATTGTGGGGGAGTAGGATTGTTTATGGAGGGTATGATGATGTAAGGGAATTAATGATGTGTTATGGGTGGGGATGGTAGTAGAGTTGATTGTTATGTGTGGGTGTATTTTTTTTTTATATAGTTGATTTAGATTAGGTTTTAGGGTTAAAGGGTTGGATATGGAGGTTTTTATTGGTTGGGGGGGATGGGTTGGGAGGTGTGGTTAGTTTAGGGGGGAGTGGAAGGGTAATTTGGGTTTAATTGGGTTGAAGTTTTTATTTGTGTTGGATGGAAGTGAAGGATTTTTGGTGATAGTAATTGGGGTGTGTTTTGTTTGTTGGTGATGATGGGGTGGGAGAAAAGTGTATTATAGGTAGAAGATTAAAGGTATTTGGGGGTGGAAGATTATTATTGAGTGTTGATATAATAGATTATATGTGATTGTTATTTATAGGGTAAGATGTTTGGGGTGGAGGGTGTTGTGGGGTGATGTGGTGTGAGTGAGGGTGTTTTTTATTGAAGTATGGTTTAGAGAATAGAGTTAATAATGTAGGTAGGGTTAAATTAAGTGGTAAATCTAGGGGTTAAATGGGTATTAGTTAAATTTGTGTAGGGGGGTTAAGATTAGGTGAGGGTTAATGGAGTATGTGTATAATAAGTGATTTAAATGTAGTAGTTAATTGGATTAGGTTAAATTAGTATTAAATGTATAGGTTTAATTAGTAGGTTAATTATTTTTTTAGGTTTAATTAGTAGGTTAATTTGAGGTTGAATGTAGTAGGTTAAATTATTGGGGTGGTTGAATTAGTAGGGTGGATTTAGTGAGGGTGTGAATGTATAGGGTGTAAATTATAGGGTTGAATTAGTTGGTGATATTTAGTAGGTGTAAATTAGTTGGTGGATGGAGGTGGATAAATTAGTGGAGGTTAAGGTATAGGTTAATTAGTAGGTTAAAATTAGGTATTGAATTAGTAGGTTGAAGTAGTGAGGGTTTATATTAGTAGTAAATTAGTAGGTTAATTAGTGGAGGGTGTGAATTAGTGAGGGGTTTAATTAGAATGTAATAATTGATTAGGTTATTTGAATGAGATAGATGGTGTAGATTTGATTTATAAGGTATTGGGTGAGATGATAATTTTTAATTTAATTTGATGTTTTGGTTTTAGAGTATTGAGTTATATTGGGTTTTTTTTTGGGGTGGTATTATAGAGTTGGTATTATTAGGTTTGGGTATTATAGTTGTATATTTTGGGGTTTATTATGAGGTTTGTTTTATTTGTTGGGGTATTTTATTGTTGGGTTTTATTTGGTGGGTTTTTTTTTGGTTGGGTATTATATTGTTGGGTTTTTTTTGGGGTTGGTATTAATTTAGTGTTGGGGATGGTTTATAGTTGGGTTTTTTTTGTGGTATTAATGTTTGTTGTTTAGTTTGTTTGGGTTTTATTAGTTGGGATTATTGTAGGTTGGTTGTTGTGGTTGGTTTTTTATTGTGTTTTTTTGGTGGGGTTGTTGGTGTTGTTTTTTTGGTGGGTTTATTTTGGTTGGGTTGTTATTTTGGGTTTTTTTGTTGTTGGGTTTTGTTTGGTTGGTTAGTTGTGGTGGGTTTTTTTGTTAGGGTGGGTTTTTTTTGGTTGGGTATGGTTTTAGGTTGGGTATGGTGGGTGGGGGGTTGTTGTTTGTGTTTGTTTTGTTGGAGTGTTTTTGGTGGGGGTTTGGTGTGGTTGTTTTTGTTGGTTTGGTTGGTTGTTTTGTTGGGTGTTGTTGGGGGGGAGTTTGGTGGTAGGTGTTGGGGTTGTATTTGTGGGGGGTTGGGTTTGGGTGGTTGTATTTGTTGGGTTTGTTTTTGGTGTGTTTGTTGTGAGTTTGGTATTATGTAGGTTTGGGTATTTTTATATGGGTGGTTTTTGTTGGTGGGTTTGGGTGGTTGTGTTTTGTGGGGTGTATGAGTGGTGGTTTTTTTTGTTTGTGTTGGTGGTGTGTGGTGGTTTGGTGGGGGTATGTTTTGGTGGGGAGTTGTTGGGGTGGTGGGGTGGGGGTGTGTTTGGTGTTTATTTTTGGTTTATGGTGGGGGTAAGGTGTGGGTGTTGGAGTTTGGGGGGTTGGGTGTGAGGGGTTGTGGGGTTGGGGGTGTTTTTTGTTTTTTGTTTTTAGGTTGGGTATGTTTATTGTTGTTGGTTTTTGGGGGGTATTTTTTGGTGGGTGTTTTGGGTTGGTGGGTGTGGGATTTTTTTGTTGGTTTGTTTAGTTGGGTTTGGGATTTAGTTGGTTTGTTTTATTGGGGTTTTTGGGTGGTTGGGGTTGTTTTAGGGTGGGGTGTATTAGTTGGGTATGTATGTTGTTTTGTGATGTGGGTGTTTGGTGTTGGTAGTTTTGGAGGGGGGTTTTTTGGTGTGGTTGTGGGTGGGGTTGAGGGTGTTGGTTGTTTGGTTGGGGTGTGGTTTTTAGGGTGGATTTTTGGTTGTTGGGTTTGTTTTTTGGTTGGTTTGGGTGTTTGGGTTGTTTGTGGTTGGGTATGTGGAGTGGTTTGTTTGGGGGGTGTTGGGGGTTTTTTTGGTTGGTTTTTTTGGAGGTGTGGGGTGTTGGGTTGGGGTGGTGTGTGGTGGGTTGTGTGTGGGGGGGTGGTGTTTTGGTGGGGGTGTGGTGGAGGGGGTTTGGTTGGGTGGTTGTGGTGTTGATGTTGTGGGGGGTTATGTATAGTAGTGGGGGGTGGTTTTTGTTGGGTTGGTTATTGGTGGGTTTTTTGTTGGGGTTTTGGTGGGGGTTGTTTTAGGTTGGGTAGTATATAGTTGTATTTTTGTTGGGGTATTGTTGTTTTTGTTGGTAGGTATTTTGTTGGGTATTATTTGTTTGGTATTATTGTTGGTATGGTATAGTTTGGTTATTAATTAGGTGGGTTGTATTTGGTTGGGTATAAGGTAGTGGGGATTAGTTGTATGTTAGTATAGGTATGGGGTTGGTTTGTAGGTTTGGGTTTTTATTAGTGTGGGGTATTATTGTTGGTTTTAGTATGTTGGGGGTTGGGGGTAAAAGGAGTGGGATGGTGTGGTTATGTTGTGGTAGGATTTTTGGGATTGGGTGAGATATGGTGTTTGTGTTTGGGGGGTGGTGGTGGTGTTTTGGTTGTTTTTTGGGTGGGGTTTTGGTGGGGGTGGGGGGGGGTTTGTGGGGATTGTGGTGGTGGGTGTAGAGTTGAGGAGGGTAGTTTAGTTTTTGTTATATTTGTTTGGTTGTTTGTTTGGGTGTGTGAGGTTTGTGGGGGTTTTTGTTGGTGTTGGTTTATTAAGGTTGTGGTTTGTTATGTGATGTTGGGTGGATATGATTTATTGTTGGGTAGAGTTGGAGGTAGTATATTGTGATGAGTTGGAGATGGTTGATGGGTTTTGGAGGTTGATTTTAGTGTTGTGGTTGGTATGGGAAAGAAGTAATGGGGTTGGGTTTATTGAAATGATATGGAAGAATGTGGATTATTTAAAGAAAGGGTTGAGGGATTTTGTTGGGTGGAATTGTTAGTTGTGTAAATAGTTGAGAAGAAGATAGATAAGAGGGGGTGGAAATTGGATTGAAATTGAGAGGGAGATTTAATGGGGAATGTAAGTTTAAAAATTTGGAAGGTGGAAGTTAAAGTGTGGAGAATTTTGGATTATTTTGGAGATGGGGTTTGTATTTTGTTGATTTGGATAGGGATATTGGTAGGGGAGAGTTGTTTTGTTGTGGGGTTGTGTTATTGGTAGGGGATGTTTGGGGGGAATATGGTTTTTTGGATTTGGTGTTATTGGGGATTTTGGGGTTGTGATGGGTGGAATATTGGGGTATATATGTGTTTGTGGTAGTTTTTGGGGTTATTTGGGTTTAGTATTTTTTGGTGTTTTAGGTGATATATTGTGTTATATGGTATTTGTGAGATTATGTGTTTGTATAGTGTTATTGGTGGATTATGTGATTTAGGTGGATTTAGGTGATATTGGTGATATTATGGTGGATTTATGGTGTTTTAGATATTTTATTTTATTAGAAGTATTTGTATGGATAGGGATTGATATTGGTGTTAGGTTTTTTTTTTTTAGTTTGTGTGGGTGTTTAGGAGTGGTTTAATTGTTTAATTTTTATTTTTATTTTATTTTATAGTTATTTGTATTTGGTTTTGTTTAATTTGTTTTTGTTTTTATTAATTTTTATTTATAATTTTTTAAGTTTGATTTTTAATTGTAATTTTTTTAATTTGTTATTTTATTTTTTTTTGTTAATTGTTTAATTTGGGTGTTTTTTTGGTTGTGTTTTAATGTTGTTGTATTGGGGTTTGTTTAAGTTGTATTTTTTGTTGATTGGGTTTTTTGGGTTGTGTGTTTATTGTTTAATTTTTTTGAAGGTTTTAAAGTTTTTGTAATTTGTATTGTGTTATGTGTTGTTTTGTTATTTTTATTTTTGGTTAATTGTTTAAATTGTTTTAGTTGTTTAATTTGATTGTTTGTTTAGGTGGTTGTTGATTTTAATTTGTTAAAGTTTGTTTTTTGTGGGGTTAGTGGGTGGTGTTGGGATGGAGTAGTTGTGTGTTGGTTGGATGGTGTTTGTGTGTTGTGTTTAGATGTGGGGTTGGTGTGGGTGTGGGTTGTGGTTTGAGTGTGTTGGTTGTTGGAGTTTGTGTGGTGTGTTTGTAGGTGGGTTTGGTGTGTGTTGGTGGGTAGTGGGTTGGTTAGTTGTGGGTTGTGGGGGGTTTGATGTGTTTTTGTGTGGTTTTTGGGTGTGTAGTGGTTTTGGTTTGGTTGGGAATGGTTTTGTGTGTTGTTTGTTTTGTGGAAGGGTGGGGTGTGGTGGTGTGAGGTGTTGGGAGGGTTGTTTGGTTGTGTTGGTGTTTGTGGATGGGAGGTTTGTGTGGGTTTGGTTGGAGTTTGTGTGTGTTGGGGGATTGTGGTTGGGTGTTTTTTTGGTTGAGGGGGGTTTGGGTGGTGGTAGAGGTTGTTGTTGTTGATTTTTTTTGTTTATTTGGTGGTTGTGGGGGGTTTTGTGTGTTGGTGTGTTGTTGTGGTTGGTGGGGTTTGGGGTTGGAGTTGGGTTTGTTGTATTGGGTTTGGTTTGGGGTTTGTTTGTTGTGTGTTTGTGGTGTTGTGTAGGGTTTTTTGGGTATTTTGTTATATGATATTTTTTTTGTTTTTTGTGTTTTGTTTTATGTGTTGTGTGTGGGAATTTTATAGGGGTTAGGGGAATTGGTTGGGGGTGGAGGGGTGTTGTTGGTTGTTTTGGGAGGTGTAAGGGGGTTGTTTTGTTGTGTGTTGTTGGGTGGTTTTTTGTGTTTGGGTTGGGTTGGGTGGGTGTGTTGGTGGGTTGTGTTGGGTTAGGGTTTTTGGGGGTTTTTGGTGGTGGTTTGTGGTTGGTTGGGTTGTATTTGTTTTTTGTTGTGGGGGTTTTTGTTGTTGGGGTTGTGTGTGTTGTTTTTTTGGTGTTTTGTTTGAATGTTGGGTTTGTTTTTTTTTGTTGTTTTTTTTGTTGTGTGGTTTTTGGTTGGGTTTTTTTGTGTGTAATATTTTGGTTGGAGGGTTGGGGGGTGTGGGGTTGGAGTTGGGGGGTTGTTTTTGGGTGTGGGTTTGGTGTTTGGTTGTGGTTTTTTGGGTTTGTTTTATTGTTTGGTTTGGTGTTGTGTTTTTGGGGTTATGTTTAGGGGGGTTGTTTGGGTTTTTTGTTTGTTTTGGTTTTGTGGTGTATTTTGGTTTATTGTATGGTTGTTTGGTGTGTTTGTAATGGGGTTTTTGGTGTTTTTTGTATGTGTGTGTTGTTTGTGGTATTGTGTAATGTTTGTATGTTTTTGTGATGTTATGGGTTATGGTGTTTGAGGAGTGGGTTTGTTGGGATATGTTTGGGATTTAGGATGGGGGTGGGGTGTTTGTGTATTTGTTGTTTGAGTATGTTTTGTTTTGTTTTGGTAGTAGGTGTTATTTGGGGGATGGTTTGTGTTGTATGGGTATATGGTTTTTTTTTGTGGTGTATTTATTGGTATTGTTTAAGTTGTATGGTTTTGGTTGTTTTGGTATTTTGTGTAATGTGTTAGGTTTTGTGTGTAATGGTATAGGTTTAATTAGTATGTTTGTAATGGGTAATTTGGGTATTAAATGGTGTAATGTATATGGTTTTTAGGTAATTGGGGTATATTTTATATTAGTATGTGTTTGTATGTAATTGGGTTTTTATGTGGTGAATTTGTATGGTTGGTGTTGTAATTGGTTTATGTTTAATTTATTGTGGTGGTGTGGATGTGATAATGGTTGGAAGGTGGTTGGGATATTTAATTTTGGATATGGGGTTTGGTTTTAGTAGGTGGTGGGGGGGTGGTTTATTGGGAGTGGGTTTTGATATTGAGGGTATGAGGTATGGAGTTTTTGGGTGTTGATTGGTGGTTTAGGTTGATTTTTTATGGGGGGAGGTAAGATAGAGTATGTGTATTGTATAAGAATTGTAGAGAGTTGGGTGGGGATTTGATTGTGGGTTAGAGTAATTATGATTATGGGGTTGTATGGTGTGGTAGTGTGTATAGGTTGTGAAATGGGTAGGTTTGGTTTTGTGTTGGTTATTGTGGTTAGATGTTTATGGGTGGGTGTTGGGGTATTTGGGGTGGGGTGGTTGGGGTGGGTGTGGGGGTTTGTGTTGTGGTGGGTGTTTGGGGGATGGGTGGTTTGTGTTTGGTTTGTGTGGGTTGTTGTTTTGTGGTGGGGGGTTTTTGTTTTGGGGTTTGTTGTGGGGGGGGTGGTGTGGTTTTGTTTGGTGTTGTTGATTTGTTGGTGTTGGTGGGGTTTGTTGGGGGTTGTTGTTTTTGTGTGGGGTGGTGGGTGGGTGGTGGGGGGGGTGTTTTGTTTGTGATGGGTTTGGGGTTGTGGGTGTTGTTTTGTGTGTTTTGTGGTTTTTGGGTTGTTTTTTTGTTGTTGGGTTGGTGGTGGTTTGGGTGGTTGGTGGGGGTTGTGTGTGGGTGGTTATTTGATTATTTTGTGGTTTTTTATGAGGTTGTTGTGGGTGGGTGTTGTTGTGTGGGGTTTGTTTGTGTTGGTGTTTTTTGTTGTGGGGAGGGGTGGGTGTGTGTGGTTAGTGAGTTATGTTTGTTGAGGTGTTTTTGTTGGTGTGGTTGTGTTTTTTGGTAATTGTTGTGGGTGTTTTTTGTTGGTGGTTAATTGATTTGGTTATGTTTATTTTGGGGTTTTTATTTTTGTTGTTTGGTGTTGATTGTGTTATAGGTTTGTTTATGTTATATTGGTGTATGTTTGGAGAAGTATTTGAGTGTTTGTAATGGGTGAGTGATGTAAGTTGTTATGGATAAAAGTTTGGGTTGTGTGTTTTGTGATTTGAGTTATAGGTTAATGTAGATTGATTTGTGTTGTGGTTTTTTTTATGAGATTGGTGTGATGTGAAGGGAGAGGGAGTTTGTGTGTAGAGAGAGTAAGAAGATTAGAGAGAGGAGAGAGTGAGAAGAGAGAATAGTAGATAGAGAGTTAAGTTTTGAAGTAGTGTTAGATTGAAGAGAAGAAGAAGAAGAGAAGAGGAGAGTAGATATGAATGTTTATAAAGGTGAGAAGTAAGAAGAAGTGGTAAGGGTGTAGTGATTTGAGTGAGAGAGTTTTGAGAATGTGAGTGATGGAAAGAAGGGAAGATTAGAGAGTGTGTTGTAGTGTGTGTGTGTTTTGTGTGTTTTTTGGTTAGTTGATGTATGTGAGAGTTTTGTGTGTGTATGATTGTGTGTTGTGTGTGTTGAGATGAAAGTGTTGTTTGGGTTGTTTGTTTTTGTGTTGGTGATATTTTGTTTGTTTGTTTTATTTGTGTTGTTTGTGTTTGTTGAGTGTTGTGTGTGAGTGTTTGTTTTGTGTGTTTTGTGTTTGTGTATGTGTGTTGAAGTGGTTGAGTGAGTTTGTGTCGTTGTCATGTTGTTTGTTGTGTGTTGTTTGTGGTGTGTAGAGTGTAGATTGTAGTGGATGAGAGATGTGTTGATGTGTTTGGTGTAATGTTTTATGTGAGTGGATTGAGAGTGTGTTGTGTGTGTGTGTGAGTGGAAGTGTGAGTGTGTGTTTATGTTTTTGTTGTAGTGTTGGGTGTGTGTTTGTGTGTTTTGTGTTGTGTTTTGAGATTTGTGTTGTGTTTTTTGTTGTGTGTGTGTGTTGTGTTGGTTGTTTTAGTGAGTATTTTGTGTGTGTGTTTTTGTTGTGAGTTGTGTTGTGTGGGTGTTTTGTTTGTGTTTTGTGGGTTTGTTGTTGTTTGTGTGTGAAGTGAGTGGTTAGATAGATGTAGATGTGAGTGATGAGAAGAAGTGTAGGTTGTTTGTGTAGAGAGTTGAGATTGTGTATTTTTTTTTATTTGTGTTTGGTGTTTGTTGGGGGTTGTGTTTTGTGTATGGTTTGGTTGGGGGGTGTTTGTTTGGGGTTTGGGGGGGGGGGTTAGGTGGGGGGTGGGTTATGGTGTAGTGGTGGTGTTTGTGTTTGTGGTGTTATAGTTGTTGTTTTTGTGTGTTTGGGGTTGTTGTGTTTTTTTTTTGTTTTTGATTGATGTTGGTGGTTGTTTTTGTGGTTAGGGTGTGGGGTTGTTTGTTTTTTGTGGTGAGGTTGTGGGGGTTGGTTGTTTTTGGTGTTTGGGGTTTTTGGGTATGTGTGGGTGTTGGTTTTGGGGGGGGGTGTTTGTTGGGTTGGGTTTTTTTGGTGTTTTTTTGGGGGTTTGTTAGGTTTTTTTGGAATGTTTGTTTTTTTTGTGGTTTGAGTTGTTGTGGGTATGGGTGAGTTTGGGTGGTGGTGTTTTTTTGGTTGTTTTGGATATTGAGTATTATGTGATATGAGTGGGGGGGTTTGGGTTTTGTTGTTGAGGTTGTTTGTTTGTTGGTTGTTTAGGGTTTTTTTGTTTATGAGTTGGTTTGTTGGTTGGGGTGTGGTTGTTTTGTGGGGTGTTTGTGGTGGGTTGTGGTTTTGGTTTTTGTGGGGGTGGGTGTGGGGGGTGGAGGTTGTGTGGTTGTTGGGGGTTTGGGGGTTTGGTTGTTTGGTGTGGGGGTTGGTTGTGGGGGGGTGGGTGTTTTGTTTTTGGGGGTTTTGGGGTGGTTTTTGTTTTTGTTTTGTATGTTATGGGTGTTGTGGTGGTGGTAGGTAGGGTGGGTTGTATGTTGTTTTTGTTTTTTTGTGTTGTGTGTGTTTTGTTGGGGTGTGTTTGTTTTGTTTGGGGGGGTGTTTGGGGGTTAGGTTGGTTTGTTGGGTGTTTGGTGTTTGGGGGTGGGGGTGGGGGTATGTTGGGTGTGGGGGTTGGGGGGGGGGGTGGTGGGGGGGTTGGGGGGGTGGGGTGGTGGGGGGGTGGGGGTTTGGGGGGTGGGTTTTTGGTGTTTTGTGGGATGGGGGGGGTGGGTGGGGGGGTTGGGGGGGGGTGGTGTGTATTGTGGTTTTGTTTGAGGGGTTTTGTTTTGTTGGTTTTTTGGTGTGTTTTGTTTTTTGTGGGTGGTGGTGTTGTGTTTGGGTGTTTGGTGGGGGGTTGTGGTTGGGGGTGTTGTGGTTGTTATTTGTGTGTGTGGGTTTGGGGGGGGTGGGGTTGTTGTGTGGGGGTTTGGGTGGGGTTGTTGGTGTTATTTGTGGTGTTTTGTTGGGTGAGGGTTTTTGTTTGTGGGGGGTGGGGGTTTGTGGGGGGGTTGGGGTTTGGGGGGGGGGGGTGGGGTTGGGGGGGGGTGGGGGTGGGGGGGTGTTGGGTTTGGGGGTGGGGTTGGAGTGTGGGTTGGGGGGGGGTGTGGGGTGGGTGGTTGGGTGGGTTGTGGGGGGGGTGGGGGGTGGGTGGGGGTTGGTGTGGGTGTGTGGGTTGGTTGTGGTTTGTTTGTGTGGGTTGGTGGGTTGGGGTTGTTGTGGGTGTTGTGGTGGTGTGGGTTGTTTTGGTTGGTAGTTTTAGGAATGTTGTGGATAGTTAATTTTTTTTTTTTGTTTTTTGGTTTTAGTTATTTTATTGTGTTTTGTGTTTGTGTGTTTGTGGGTGTTTGGGGGTGGGGGGTGGTTGTGTGTTTGTGTGGTGGTGGTTTTTGGGGTTTGGTGGTTTGTTTGTGGGTTTTGTGTGGGTTTTGTTTGTTGTGTGGTTGTTTTTGGGGGTTGGGGTGTTTGGGGGGTTGGGGGGGTGGTGGGGGTGTTTAGTTTTTGGTGGGTTGTGGTGGTTTGGGTTGTGGGTTTGTGTGGGGTGGGGGGGGGGTGGGTGTGGTGTGGGGGTGGGGTTGTGGGTGGTGGGGTGGGTTGGGTTTTGTGGGAGTTTGTTGGTGTGTGGGGTGTGGGGGTGTTGGTATTGTTGGGGGTTTGTTTGGGGTTGTGTGTTGTGTGTGGTGTTTGTGGGGGGTTTGTTTGGTGGTGTGTGGTGGGGGGGTGTTGTTGGGGGGGTGGTTGGGGGTGGGGTGGGGTGGGGGTGTGTTGGGGGGGGTTGGTTGTGTGTTGTTGGTTGGGTGTTGGGGTTTTGGTGGGGTGGTTTTGGTGGGTGTTGTGTGTTTTGTGGGGTGGTGTTTTTGGGGGGTTGTGGGGGTTTTGGGGTTGTGGTTGTGGGGTGTGTGGGGGTGTTTGTGGTTTGGGGGGGGTTGGGGGTGGGTGGTTGGGAGGTTTTTTGTGGGTTTGGTGTTTGTGGGGGGTTGGGTTGGTGGGTGTGTTGGGTGGGTGGGTTTGTGGGGTGTGTTTGTGGGTTTTGTTTGGTTGTTGGGGTTGTGTGGGGGTTGTTTGTTGTGTGGTTGGGGGTTGAGTTTGTTTGGTGTTTTGTGTTGTTTTGGTTAGGGTTTTTGTTGGTGATGGTGTTGTAGTGTGGTTTTGGGGTTGTGTTGGGTGGTTGAGTAGGTGGTTTGGGGGTTTGTGGTTTGGGGTTGTATTAGGAGGTGTTTTGGTGGTGTGGTTTTGGTTGTGGTTGTGTTGGGGTTTTTGGGTGTATTTGGGAAGTTTTTGGGTGTTGTTGGTGATGGTGGTTTGGTTGGGGTTTTTGGTGGGGTTGGTTGTTGAGTGTTGTTGTGTGTTTTTTGGGTTGTGGTGTTGTGTTAGGGGGTTTTGTTGGTGTGTTTTTGTGGGTTTGGTTGTGGTGGGTAAATAAATAAAATAAGACGTACATGTAGGAAATGACCATGGACCAGAGTTTACACATGGTAAGACCAGACGTACATGTAGGAGATGATCATGGACCGAGTGCGTCTGGGGAAGAATGTCTCGGACTCTGGGATTATAAATACAGGAGCCCCACAGGGCTGTGTTCTTTCTCCCCTGCTCTTCTCCCTGTACACCAACCACTGCACCTCCAGCCACGACTCCGTGAAGCTGATCAAGTTCGCGGACGACACCACCCTCATTGGACTCATCTCCAACAACGATGAGTCCGCCTACAGGAGGGAGGTGGACCGGCTGGTGTCCTGGTGTCTCCTACAGGAGGGAGGTGGACCGGCTGGTGTCCTGGTGTCTCCTACAGGAGGGAGGTGGACCGGCTGGTGTCCTGGTGTCTCCTACAGGAGGGAGGTGGACCGGCTGGTGTCCTGGTGTCTCCTACAGGAGGGAGGTGGACCGGCTGGTGTCCTGGTGTCTCCTACAGGAGGGAGGTGGACCGGCTGGTGTCCTGGTGTCTCCTACAGGAGGGAGGTGGACCGGCTGGTGTCCTGGTGTCTCCTACAGGAGGGAGGTGGACCGGCTGGTGTCCTGGTGTCTCCTACAGGAGGGAGGTGGACCGGCTGGTGTCCTGGTGCAGTGGTAACAACCTGGAGCTGAACGCCCAGAAGACAGTGGAGATGATTGTGGACTTCAGGAAGAGCACTGTCCCCCCGCCCCCACCCTCCGTGATGGACTCCCCCATCACCTCTGTGGAGTCCTTCCGTTTCCTGGGCACCACCATCACCCAGGACCTCAAGTGGGAGCCGACCATCAGCTCCTCATCAAGAAGGCCCAGCAGAGGATGTACTTCCTGCGGCAGCTCAGGAAAGCCAAGCTGCAGTTCTACACGGCCATCATCGAGTCCATCCTCACCTCCTCCATCACCTCCTCATCACCTCCTCCAGCACCTCCTCCATCACCTCCTCCATCACCTCCTCATCACCTCCTCCATCACCTCCTCCATCACCTCCTCCATCACCTCCTCCACCACCTCCTCATCACCTCCTCCATCACCTCCTCCATCACCTCCTCCACCACCTCCTCATCACCTCCTCCATCACCTCCTCCATCACCTCCTCCGTCACCGTGTGGTTCGCTGGAGCCACAGTCAGGGACAAACAGAGACTACAGTGCATTGTGCGCTCTGCAGAGGAAGTGATCGGCCGCAGCCTTCCATCGCTGCAGGACCTGTACGTCGCCCGAGCTCGAGGCCGGGCTGGTCGTATCACAGCCGACCCCTCTCACCTGCACATGGACTATTCCAACCACTCCCCTCTCACCTGCACATGGACTATTCCAACCACTCCCCTCTCACCTGCACATGGACTATTCCAACCACTCCCCTCTCACCCTGCACATGGACTATTCCAACCACTCCCCTCTCACCCTGCACATGGACTATTCCAACCACTCCCCTCTCACCTGCACATGGACTATTCCAACCACTCCCCTCTCACCTGCATATGGACTATTCCAACCACTCCCCTCAGGCAGGAGGCTGCGGTCCATCAGGACTAGAACCTCCCGCCACAAGAACAGTTTCTTCCCCTCTGCTGTTGGACTCTTGAACACTTCTGAACCTGTCCCCCCGCCCTTTATAAAGTCACTTTACTGCCCATCATACGTCACTTTACTTCACTGTACTGCTGTCACCTTACATTGTGTGCACCATGTGCACTTGGATATTGTAAATAGTAACTGTAACTCTATTTTAAATTTACATTTATTCTTTAGAAGTGTTTTTTATTCTTATTTTTATTATCTCTTTTTGACTGTTGCACTGAGTCAAAATAATTTCCTAGTCTGTGACTTCCTGTTACTTACGTGGCAATAAAAATGATTCTGATTCTGATTCTGAGTTTACACATGGTAAGACCAGACGTACATGTAGGAAATGACCATGGACCAGAGTTTACACATGGTAAGACCAGACGTACATGTAGGAAATGACCATGGACCAGAGTTTACACATGGTAAGACCAGACGTACATGTAGGAGATGATCATGGACCAGAGTTTACACATGGTAAGACCAGAGTTTACACATGGTAAGACCAGAGTTTACACATGGTAAGACCCATAATAATACACGTTATTCACAACACACCTTACATTTACACCAAACCTCATTAAAATTCAATACAAACAGACCTCTGCACTCTGATTGGCTGAATGTGGGTGAGTGCACTTTACTGTTAGAATAAGCAGCTCAGAAGACGCCGAAGAATACATAATAATAATAACAATAATGGAAACAGAGAGTGAGAAACTAGTTCTATGGATTGTATTGGCTCGTTCACACACTCGTGATGGGTGAGTTGAAGCCGGGAATCTCTACAAAACAGTGTATATACGGACATTTGTTTTTGATTATGCCTCAAAATCCCACATAATCCCTGATGAATTGGTAAAATATTTGTCTTTCAGCCAATTCTCGTTCCTTCATGGCAAAGTTTACAGCTCAGAACAACCGGAATCCAGTCACAAACGTTGGTCAATGGTGAACGATGAATAACCAAAAGTATTTGTAACTTTATAATCAAGCCAGACTTCTCGGGATCCATGATAACTATAACCCAGCGGGAAATATTCTCAACTGTTGTAAGGTTGAAAGAAAGAACCCTACGAGTCTCCCATCAGTCAACACCGTTTTTCAATCCGGGTTCAGCCTCTAGACAAGCGCGGTAAACACAAAATATCCCTCCTACTCAAAAGTTTACACACCCCTGCTTTAGCTAATCCCACTGATTGTTGAAGTTGCGAAAGTGTCCAGAGTTTTGCAGAGCAGTGTGTCGGCTCTGGGCAGATCTCCAGATAAAGCAGATGAATTGTTTTGTTAACTCTCCTTAGGGTGTTTTTCATATCTTCTCCCCACAGACCGGGCCCTGAGCTCTGGACTTTTGCTTCTGACTTTCTGCACAAAGTCTGCACGAAGCGACGAGAAGACAGGACAGGTATGTGTGACTGGTGAGTTGATTGGAAAAAGCAATACTATTTGTTTTTGTGTGGGTTTAAATCACAACAGCAGGGATTCTTGGAGGACTTTGCGGTGTTGTTGATTCAAAATTCTCTCGAAAACAGAAAGATTTTAATAGTTATAAGACAGGAAACGCAGTAATAACAAACATACAGGAGCCGTTGGTCCATAGGGAGAAGAGACCACTGTCCATATATGTTTATAAATCTGTAGCTGTAGATCCTGGGACTCAGGCTGTAGATCCAGGACTGAGGCTGTAGACCCAGGACTGAGGCTGTAGACCCAGGACTGAGGCTGTAGATCCAGGACTGAGGCTGTAGACCCAGGACTGAGGCTGTAGACCCAGGACTGAGGCTGTAGACCCAGGACTGAGGCTGTAGATCCAGGACTGAGGCTGTAGACCCAGGACTCAGGCTGTAGATCCAGGACTGAGGCTGTAGACCCAGGACTGAGGCTGTAGACCCAGGACTGAGGCTGTAGACCCAGGACTGAGGCTGTAGACCCAGGACTGAGGCTGTAGACCCAGGACTGAGGCTGTAGACCCAGGACTCAGGCTGTAGACCCAGGACTGAGGCTGTAGACCCAGGACTGAGGCTGTAGATCCAGGACTCAGACTGTAGACCCAGGACTCAGACTGTGTGGTTCAGGACTGAGGAGGTTCCCAGGCAGAAAGAATAAGCGCCACTAGAAAACATGTTTCAAAGGATTTGCCCTTAACCAAGTTGTTTTTCTATTTTAACCACATTTGAGCAAATTCTTTTACATTTACCACTAATGACTAAACAAATATTCAAACTAAACCTGTTTTTGTGATTCATACATTTTATGAATACTTCTGTTTTTATGGATTCCCACTGGCGCTCTGTCTGCAATTATCACCCATGAAAATAGTAAATTGTATATACATGCTTTTTGTTCAGGCACAAGCTGTTGTTGCAGATTAGAACGACTGCAGATCGTTGCCAAAAGTCTATAAAATCCCCGAAAAGCAAAAACAAAGACGTCTCTGGTCACGGGTCGAGGCTGTTCGATGATACAGCTCAGTTGGAGAAGCGTCGGATAGAAGCCGTCAGTGTGCAGAGGGGACGAGGAGGCGTTTGGTTCAGCGCTGGATAACTTTGCAAAGGAGAAGATTGTCGCTGACGTTGGAGTCGCTGTAGAAAACACTGGGACCTTTTAAACATGGCGTCTGTGGGATTAGGGCCCAGTGGAGCCTCCGGTGGCGAGGCTGTCAACACTGGGTCCAGCAAGGTTAAGGAGGATTTGGGAAGAACGCATTAAACAGGTCAAAATGGCTTAAATATGTATTAGCTGGGATCATTTTAGAATATTTAAATGTCTTATTTACCTCGCTAGATAATCTTTCTACAGACAAGTGAAGGCAACAATGAATCAGCAAATAATATTTAAGGCAAGTTTGTTTGAGTTGCCTTGTGTATGAATTGTGCTGAACAAAATGAGATTACAGGTAAAAAAGAGCATTAAAATCATAAATTATCACAGAGCATTAAAAAGAAAGATAAAAATATAAAATCCCTCAGTTGTAGCACAGCTAAACAGAACTGTCTTTAACCTGGTTTTAAACATTGTCAGAGAGGAGGCCTGTCTCACATCTTCAGGAAGACTGTTCCAGATTTTAGCAGCATGAATCTGAAAAGCAGCCTCCCCATGTTTAGTTCTGACTCTGGGCACTAACAGGAGTCCAGTCCCTGTGCTCCTCAGAGTCCCAGCAGGAGTCCAGTCCCTGTGCTCCTCAGAGTCCCAGCAGGAGTCCAGTCCCTGTGCTCCTCAGAGTCCCAGCAGGAGGCCAGTCCCTGTGCTCCTCAGAGTCCCAGCAGGAGTCCAGTCCCTGTGCTCCTCAGAGTCACCAGCAGGAGGCCAGTCCCTGTGCTCCTCAGAGTCCCAGCAGGAGGCCAGTCCCTGTGCTCCTCAGAGTCCCAGCAGGAGTCCAGTCCCTGTGCTCCTCAGAGTCCCAGCAGGAGGCCAGTCCCTGTGCTCCTCAGAGTCCGCACTGGTTCTATTTATACATTGTAGTACCAATGTACGGAATATTTGAACAAAAAACAAAATTCTGTGGACTCTTAAGGTGTACAGGAGGATTTGCTACAACCGGGTGGATGATGAAGACGATTGGTCCTCCCAACTGTCAATCATTCTGGTGAAGGCTCCATTAGACTGGAATAAACTCACATCCATACAATCCGTTTAGTCTTTTGGTTCATTTAAGTTAGAATTATTTATTTATGTTCCTTAAAACTCCTCGTTAATGTTACTAATGTTTTATATGTGTCGTCATTAATAGTTTTTGTCTCTTTCTAAATGTTTTTTTTAGCAGAAGGCACGAGTGGGGGTTTGCTTTGTTTATGTTTTTATTTGTGTTTTTGTCATTTTTTCTTATCCTTAATTCACTGTAAATGGTTTTGTGTGTTTACATGAGTTTGATTCAAGAGGAGAGGGCGGTTCTTTCCTAAAATCTGGGAAAATCCTTTTATATACATTTAATTTGGCATTTCTGGACATCCATCAAGACCTATTTGTTAATTAAAAGCATTCCTAATTTTAAACGGGTCACTGAGGTTACTGAAACGTAACCCTAATCCTGAGCACTTTGAACTTCTTTAAGCTTTAAGTTACTCTAGAGGTCAATTTTAATACTTCTCTGTCCCTAAAGCTTTCCAAATACATATCCAATACCCTTTAGTAAAGATTATTGTGTGTCGCAAAGATACCCAATACCAAAAGACCATGTATAATCCCATTCCTGCAGATGTCACAGGCTAATTGCTGGAAGTCCTGAATGTTGAATACAGCCATAAACATGAGTGTTATTGATAAAGAAGTCCGAGTAGAAGTCTGAGGAGCAACGCCGACCGAGTGTCTGCTCCACTGTGCAGGAGATCGATGTGATATTGGAGAATAACATGGGAATGGGGAGAATAATGGGAGCTGGTTATTGGATACTAGTATGAATACATATGGTTGTTAGCAGCCCATATTGTCCTGGGTTAACGATTTCTTCTGAGAGGTTTCTATTGAAGTTTTTAAAAAGGTGAAAAATTTGGAGAATATTACAGTGAAAGAGACATACTGTAAACTTCTATTCAGACATGCACCAGAATGTTATCAAAATGTTTAGGAATCAACGTTTTGAGGCAAAGCTAAGTTCAAAAATCAACAATATTGTCAAAAAACAACTATAAATGACACCAAAGAGAGTCTCAGTATAGTCTGCATGTATACTGAGACTAGAGAGGTCTGAGTCTGCATGTAGACTGAGACTAGAGAGGTCTGGGTCTGCATGTAGACTGAGACTAGAGAGGTCTGAGTCTGCATGTAGACTGAGACTAGAGAGGTCTGGGTCTGCATGTAGACTGAGACTAGAGAGGTCTGAGTCTGCATGTAGACTGAGACTAGAGAGGTCTGAGTCTGCATGTATACTGAGACTAGAGAGGTCTGAGTCTGCATGTAGACTGAGACTAGAGAGGTCTGAGTCTGCATGTAGACTGAGACTAGAGAGGTCTGAGTCTGCATGTAGACTGAGACTAGAGAGGTCTGGGTCTGCATGTAGACTGAGACTAGAGAGGTCTGAGTCTGCATGTAGACTGAGACTAGAGAGGTCTGAGTCTGCATGTATACTGAGACCAGAGAGGTCTGGGTCTGCATGTAGACTGAGACTAGAGAGGTCTGAGTCTGCATGTAGACTGAGACTAGAGAGGTCTGAGTCTGCATGTATACTGAGACTAGAGAGGTCTGGGTCTGCATGTAGACTGAGACTAGAGAGGTCTGCATGTAGACTGAGACTAGAGAGGTCTGCATGTAGACTGAGACTAGAGAGGTCTGAGTCTGCATGTATACTGAGACTAGAGAGGTCTGGGTCTTGTTTGGCTCCCACACTTCACTCTAGTCTAGATCCATAAAAGCAGCAGAACCAGAGGCGATCGATGCGAGCGGGACATTTACAAAGACATTCCCTGAACTGGAGACAGAATAACTTTGTCGTCACGTCACATAGAGATAGATTTATTTAGGGATGTCCCGGATCCAGGGGTTTTAACTTCTGAACATTCTCCATTTCAATCTTAAGTGTTGATTTTGTGCGCCTGTATTAATGTACACACTTATGGGATCCTAAAAACACAAAACTCTGATTTTAAACTTGTGTATATTGCAGACAAATGCTTAAAATCTCTATTGTTCAAGAAGGCTGTGTTTACAATTATATATATATATGTTCAACTGAAATGTTAATGATGTAGAAAACATGTAAACACAGACATTAGTTCTTTGTCTTTGTGTAAAACTGTCAAAAGCTTGAGTTTGCTACTTTTTTATCTTATTTTCTCATTAAAATACATTGTGTTTGTTCCAGCAGCAAAAAAGTCTCATAAAAGTAAAATGTTCTGAACAAATTGGACCATTTCAGCCGATCAATAATCAAACATGTCTCACATTCGAAAGCCAGATCCTGTCAGACCTCTGAAGCTAAGCAGGGCATGGCTTGGTTAGTGCTGTGATGGGAGACCTCTGGGAACAGCAGGTGCCACAGTGGGGTGACTGTGGTTGTGTCCTTAGGCAAGACACTTCCCCCACATTAGAATGAGTCTGGTGAGTGTGTTGCTTAGTCCAGACTACCCCAGGACAGCTGTGGCTACAATAGTTGAGATAAACATTAAGATGGAAACATTTTCATGTCACGTTTAGCACAGATCACTCAGAATGTGCAAAAAAACGGAAGTGTGCAACATGTTATGGCTTAAAATACAGTACAATACAATTTATTCTTGTATTTCCCTAAATCACAACTGCATCATCTCAGAGACTTAACAAAACCATTGAAATCACCGACACAGATCAGAGAATCAACAGTTAAAACACATGAAGAATATAGAACACATGTTGAAACAATGGTCTGTGCAGGATATAATCATGGTTTCTGTCCTAGTGCAGGTCATTATCGTGTGTTTTATTTGTGGCCTTAAAATCATATACCCGAGCTTTAAATGAACCTGCAACTCCTCCTTCATATCTGAGGAAGTGGATCAGAACATGGCCGAGTCCTGGAGGGGCGTGGATCCCGAGCCCAGAGGGATAAACTACAGCTTCATTTGAGAACAAGCTAACATTAGCTCGTTGCTAACATGACTCGTTGCTAACATTAGCTCGTTGCTAACATGACTCGTTGCTAACATGACTCGTTGCTAATATTAGCTCGTTGCTAATGAGAAAGCATTTGCTGGAGGAACACTGTGGACGTATAAGGTTCTGATCCTTCTCCTTCACTCATCACTTGTTCATACTTGACCCCTTTTTAGCCAGATTACATTTTAGCAGATTAGCAGAACCTCACCATTTTGTTTCATAAATAACACGTGTTGTTTGTCCGTTCTTAAGCCTTATATTAGATAGATTAAGATAGATAAATCAGTACTTTATGGTCAGACTCGCTGCACACGTACAGGACATTTAACAAGGACAAACAATTCAATTTATGATTTAAGCTCGTTTAGTTTCAGGTTGGACAAAAGAATTCTCGAGTCTGACCCTACAGTATGTAAGTGTTTGCAAACAAGAAAGAGCTCAGGGAGTCACCGGACACTGAGAGCTACTTTTCTACACCAGAGGAGGCAGAGATCTACAGAGAGCTACAGAGAACATGAGACTAAAGGACGCTCTGTGGCGAGGTGTGAGGACCGTAACGAGCCCCGGTGACGCTGCAGTCTTTGGAGGGACAGGGTGGACCTATCCATTCAGACCCAGAGGGGAGCAGGACCAGGGGAGCAGGACCAGGTGAGCAGGACCAGGGGAGCAGGACCAGGGGAGCAGGACCAGGTGAGACCAGGTGAGGCCGGGAGAAGGGGGGGGGGGGGGCAGTACCTGGAAGAGCTGGTCGGCGCTGCTGCAGTGGATGGAGGCGGGCGAGGCATGGGCTTGCTGGTCGCTGCACCACTGGAGCTCGCTGAGACAGTTGACGCTGTCGAAGTCGCTGGGGTCCAACTGGGAGAGGTCTATGTCGGGGAAGTCCGAGTCCAGGCGGTCGGAACACACCTCCTCCTCCCCATACTGCGAACACAAGGAGAGACCGAGGAGTTAGTGTGAGAGAGACCGAGGAGTTAGTGTGAGAGAGACCGAGGAGTTAGCGTGAGAGAGACCGAGGAGTTAGGGTGAGAGAGACCGAGGAGTTAGCGTGAGAGAGACCGAGGAGTTAGCGTGAGAGAGACCGAGGAGTTAGGGTGAGAGAGACCGAGGAGTTAGCGTGAGAGAGACCGAGGAGTTAGTGTGAGAGAGACCGAGGAGTTAGTGTGAGAGAGACCGAGGAGTTAGTGTGAGAGAGACCGAGGAGTTAGCGTGAGAGAGACCGAGGAGTTAGTGT